>VXBW01007444.1:9190-104089 GCA_013400375.1 Thinocorus orbignyianus
TGAGGGGAGACCTTCTCACTCTCTACAACTCCCTGAAAAGAGGGTGTAGCCAGCGTGGGTCAGTCTCTTCTCCAAAGGAACAGGGGACATGGGACAAGAGCAAACAGCCTCAAGTTGGACCAGGAGAGGTGTAGGATGTGTTTTGGGGAAAATTTCTTCACTGAACGCATTATCACACTTTAGAAGAGGTGCCCAGAGAAGGGGTGGAATCATCATCTCTGGAGATATTGAAAAAGCTGGGCAAACGTGGTGCTAAGGGGCATGGGTTAGTGGTGGTTTGAGCAGTGTTGAGTTGATGGTTGAACTCGACGATCCAAAAGGTCCCTTTCAGCCTTGATGATTCTATGGTTCTAATTGCACTGCCCTGTTACAGTGATGACTCAGAGGAACGGCAGCTGTTTTCGTTACATACCACCTGCAGCAAGGAGAGGTATCCCAAGCCCACGTTGTCGAAGTTGACCTTGACATTAACCCATCTGACCTCGTTGGTGTGGAGGAGGGCCATGCAGTCGCTCTTGTTGTTCACCACACTGATGTCGAAGAGCTCCCCTGTGGTGGTGTTGACACACCGGTAGTACTTCCCTGCAAAGAGGTTCACCCCCATAATGCTGAATATCAGCCAGAAGATGAGGCAGACCAGCAGGACATTCATGATGGAAGGGATGGCACCCAACAGGGCATTCACTACCACCTGCGAGGGGAAAAAAGACCTTGGAGGACCTGGCTTTGGAACCAGGCTAGCAATGATGTGGACCTTCAAGTCCCTGTGCCACAGCCTTACCCTCCCCAGAAGCACCAGGTGAGCTCAAACTGGACCAACGGTACTTTTGCATCAATCCCACTGACCTGGAGTCCCCTGAAAACCAGCTGGGATGGGTCCCCTGCTGAACAGTGCCACATTGTGTGGCCATGTCAGAGTCAGCAGCACACAGGGGAAGCACCTACCCTCATGCCTTCAAATCTGGACAGGGCACGCAGTGGTCTCAGAGCCCTCAGGGTCCGCAGGGACTTGATGGCTCCCAGCTCGGAGTATCCCAGCCAGTTCGCTGTCAGGCTGACAAGGGAAACCTGGAAGAAGCAGCCCAAAGGATAATCAATGTCTCAGCTGGAAACACAACTGAACCCCATCCCTGCTGATCCTGCACTTCCCTCTCTCCCCAGCACTCCCTCAGGTCAGTGGACATGATCTTGTCTTGGGACACAGGGATTGGCATTGAGTCCTTGGGTCCCTGGTGATCCTGGAGGATGTCCCTGCTTCTTGGGTAGGAGGGTGGAGGTGGCAGGGGAATACTGCCCAGGTGGAATGGTCTGCTGTGTCACAGAGCTTTTGGGAGATTCTACCTCCCTTTGTATCTTTACTGGCGTCTGGTAGAACAACACGGGCTTGTTCTTGGCTTGAGTGTAAAACAGAAAGAGGTTCAAAAGGATTTCTGCAACCAGGGAAAGAAGTGGCCCTTCTTATGAGGGGACCATTATTTTAAGCAGCAGTCTAAGCCCTCATTCCACAGCCACCCATTGACCTTTAAAATACAATATGGGTTCATTTCCAACAGCCTGATACAACCCTCTAATGCTCCCAGATCCCTTGGCTAACTATGGCTCTCATCAGACCACACTTACATCGACGATGAGGAAATCCAGCCAGCACCAAGCATTGGTGAAGTACACCTTGAAGCCGTAGGCCACCCACTTGAGCAACATCTCGATGACAAAAATGTAGGAGAAGACCTTGTCGGCGTACTCCAGGATGGTGCGTATCACCTTCCGTTGTTCGATGTAGATGTCCTCAAAAGCCTGGAAGAGGTATGGAGCTATGTGACAGTCATTTTTCCATTAGACCTACTGCCTGGCCACATCCCCACCAGAGTTTTCTTGGGCTTGGAGCAGCTCGAAGAGTTGAGAGCCTTGCTACAGGTGGCACCTGACCAATATGGGCTCTAACTCCTGTTTGTGAGCTCTTGTTGGCTGCGTAGAGCAGTGTTTGTCCCCCGGCAAAGCTTCCCTGCAGCAAATGTTCAGCTGTATCTAATTCCCCATGATCCAAGCACAAGCCAGAAGCCAGGACACCAGCCTGCACCTTTGGATGCCCTGATAGTTTTGAAAATGTTCTTCAGGAGCTCTTGGTGTTACTGATACGTGCTCATGGCATGTAAGACATAAACAATCAGAGGTAGGGACATGGTGACCAGGTGTTGCACAGCTGTTTTAGCACAGCTTTCAATTCCGGCACTGGCTACAACCTCAGACATCCCCAAACTGCACTTCAAAGCCTGATGCAGACACATAAAGCATGTCTGAAAACCAGTTCAGTCCCTCCGTCCTCTTTCCCTCTCTCTTTCCCGCATCCCAAGCTTGCAGAGACGTTGGTCTCCCCTATTAGTTCTGTGTCTTTACAGGCACAGCTGAGTAATATCCAACCCAAATACTCCGAGAGGACACACAGCTTTTTAGCGAGGGTGATTTCAATGGACATCCAGGTTCTGGGAGGGTGCACGGCTCAGAGGCTGGAAGCACTGAGCAGCAAATTAATAACCATAAATTATTCGAAAAGCACCTCTTGACAGCCAGTTATGGAGGCAGCAAAATGAGGAACCGTCCACCCGAAGCTTGAAAGGATAGTGCAGACAATTCATGGTTGACACTGAGAGCAGGATGGGAGGCTGTAGGCAGTTGCATCCCCTTGAGCCCATGGACCACAGGCCATGTTGGAGGGTTGTACAGGGGTGACTGTACCCATGCAGGGCTGTTGGAGGGCAAAGGGAGGATGTTTAGATCCCCTTGCATGGCTGTATGTGGGGCAGACCTGAGCCAAATGAGGTTTTAAGTCAAACATCTGCCCACAGCTGTGTTATTTTGCATGGGAAACAACCAGCCAATGCCCAGAGCCTTCAGTGCTGCTGCCTGGGCTCTGCCTGTGATCCTGGGTTCCCACCAAGCTGGGAAGCTGCTGGGAGCAAATGGGACAGGACAAAAGGGGGGACCTACCAGTGCCCCACTGCTGAGGAGGATCATGAAGACAATGAAGGTCTCGAACCAGTCGTGCTCCACGATGCGGAAGCAGGTTTTCCGGAGGTTCCACCACACCTTTCCTTTGTCAGTGGTGATGTCCACGTAGAGGCAGGGAAACCTCTTCACACAGGCTGGGGATGGGATAAAGACCTATGGGTCACCTCTTGGCCAGGGTGTTTCCACCAACATGACACTATTTGTGCTTTTATTGTCTTTTCAAACCCTTCTAGGTGAGGGATCCTGCTGGGTTTGAGAGTGTTCACACAAGAGGGAAGCCCCATGGAGACCCTCTCCCTGGTGGTACAGGAGGATTTGGAGTTTGGGCTGAGCTAAGTGAGCCTGGGGGGCATTTTGCTGCAAGAATGGGTTGCCCCTCCATACCCACCTCCCCCTCTCCACGGGGCCTCCTGCCCTGCTTGTTCCCTCACCTTCAGTGAAGCACTCCTCAGGCTCATTGCTGTCCTCAGCTTCTTCTGCCACCTCCTCCTCCACCGGCGCTGGGGGCTTGTAATCCACGGTGCTGCACACGGAGGATGCATTGTCGCTGGGGAGGGGAATCTGCAAAGGGAGAGGAGGGCTCAGGCTGGGCTGCCTTGAGGAAGGGGCGCTCCTAGGGGCGCAGGTGCCTCCAGCCATCCTCCAGCTCCTCCTGCCCCCACCATGGGAGCCAGCTGGTGGGACCTCCCTTGAAGGCTACTCTGAGTCCCTTCCTTTCCTATGAAAACACAGCCAGAGCAAAGGTGTTGAATCCTCCAAGGCCGCAAACCTTGAAGGATCATTGGTACATGAGCTTGCACAAGCTTGGTTTCTCATCCAGATTCAGAGGAGCAAAAGACTCCCTGACCCCAGCCTTCCTCCCAGCACAGCAAGTCCATCTCCCATCCACTTGTACCAACACCTCAGGCTGATTTTCTCTTCTCCTCCTTCGCATGCCTCCAACTAAGAAATTCTCTGCCAAACACCCTTTGGTGGAAGGAGACCTGCAGAAAGCTGTGTGGCCACCACGGCACGTCTCTCAATTCCCGCTGGCTTGGTTTGTGCCGAAGGGCTTTTAGACTGAGGTTCACCCAAGTTCAAAACCTGCATCCCAAATATCTCTCACCGGCTCCATCCCGTGCCACAGCTGGGCTTGGCCGGCTTCCCAGACACCACTCAGCGAGGCCGGGAGGGGCTGATAACAAGAGAAAACCTTGGCAAGGCCATGGAATTTTTTTCCTCCTCTTTTTTGGCTTTCTGAGAAGACCTTCTGCAGCACTTGAGGAAACAGCAGATCCCCAGACCTGCCTCTCCCACTTGGGACCAACCAGGAACTTCAAGATCTTGGGTGGACATGTCCAATGCAGGATGGTCTTAGCTTGCATGAGAAGAAAATAATCCTCCCCCGTGGATTTTAGTGCTTTCAGTAGCAAATAAAGCAGCTATTCTGCCAGGGAAGACCCTCTGACATTGTCTGCAGCTTCAGGGGCCACAGACACATCACTAGGAAAAGCCATTGCTTTGGAGAACCTTTGTAGCCAGGCTACTGCACGCTGGGGACACACAGGGCATTGCCTTGCAGAGCAGGACACAGCAGGAGCGGTGGCACGAGCTGTTGGCTGGTGGCTCTGCAGCAGCAGAGGGGCCACCCTCCACCGGGGCTTGACGGGGGACAGGAGGGACGGGGGGATTAGGAGGCCTCGGCATGGAGCCAGGGGAGCTGTGACCCTGGGGAAGGACACATGGAAACCATCTGTCTCCAGGACAAGAGTCGCAAAGGCACGAGGTGAGGACAAACCAGCCCAGCTGGGCTAGAGATCTGGGGAAAGGTGCCCAGGGCAGGTCCTCTTGAGGAGAGGACAGTGTTAACAATGCTGGTCCCACTGCATGGTCCCCAAACCCCATCTCTGGGTGTTCCTGAGCCCGACGTCCCTCTGACCTGCAGGTTTGCAGGGCATTTTCCAATCACACAGCTGGAACAGCACCTCCTGTCTGCGCGTTTTCACCCAATTCCAGGGCTTTCCCCATTTTGCCAGCATTCAGGTGGCTGTCCACCCAGACTAACCTGGTGACCCCCAAATTCACAGCCCTTGATGACACTCCAGTGATGTGGACAACCCAGAGCATCTCAGGAGACATCACTCTGCCTGGCAGCGTGGGGGTCTGAGGTAGAAAGCCCCCAGGAAGAGCCCTGAGACACAACATGGGCTCTTTTCACAGCCATGGCACCCCAGCTCTGCCGTCCCTGTCACCTCCTCGCTGCTTCATGAGGCAAAACATAAATCACCCGTAAGATGCAGAAGCGCTCCAGGAGAGCAGGCATGCCACTGCCTTCACCCTGACGCTATCATTCCACCCCCAAAAATGTCTCTGCCTCAGAAAGGAGCTGCTCTAGGAGGGGGAAAGTGTTCATCAGCATTTTCTGAGCAGCTCATCTGGAGAAAGATAAACACCACCAGTTTGCAATCATTACTGGTGGCCCGTGTCCTCAGCCCGAGGTGGTGTGCTGGGCTCTGGCTCCATCTGGAGCTAATGGAGGGCATGTGAGCAGAAATCTTCCCCAAGGAGCAGCTTGGAGCTCTCACCAATTAGTGCCTGATTTCTAATTATCAGTTCACCTGATGACCTGCTGGGGCAGGGGCTGGGTTGTTAATGCACCCTCCCTGCTTTGCACCTTGGTCAGCATTGGGCTGAATTTAGCCACCAAAACCAGCAGCGATGATGGGGTGAACTGGTGGAGAGATGCTGTTTGCCTCTTGCACAAGCTGAGCAGCTAGGGATGTCTCTCAAAATCTGAGCTCCCTGGAGGGTTTTGGATTAGATGCCACTAGATGTCAGCTGAACACAGCCCCATGGCGCTGGAGCCACACTGGGACATGTCTGATCATCGTGTGCTCAGGTTCCCCCCCATCCATTGGGAAGCACAACGTGGTGGTGGGTAAACTGAGGTCCATGGAAACCCAGCAGACCTGGCTGGATGTGTCCCCCCACAGTGGCTGAGTTGGTATTAGCAGCCAAGACTAGGCTGGACGGGGCTTGGAGCAACCTGGTCTGGTGGGAAGTGTCCCTGCCCAGGTCAGGGGATGGCACTGGGGGGACTTTAAGGTCCCTTCCCAATCCAAACCATTCTGTGATGACCTCGGTGCAGCGCGACTGCATGCCCTGTGTGCTACGGCACGGTGTACTCGGGATCAGCGCTACTGGACTGGATTTGTAGTAGGAAAAAATTTGGGAAAAATGCCAACTCTCAGCCCTCCTGCTGACAACGCTATGGGGAACGACAAGAGCAACTGCCTTCTCCCCTTCTCCTCCATCAAGGTGCTCCCAGGCAAGCTTGTTCCTTCTGAGGACAGCAAGCAGCGCAGTTGCAACGGGTCACAGCCAGCACCGGTCACTCCTGCCATCTTCCCCCTGCAGCCCCAACTGCTGAAAACACCCCATTTTCCCAGTTAAAAATAAAATAATAAATAAATAGTCAGGCTTGTCCCCTTGTCTTGCACCATACCCCGAGCGAAGCTGAGTCCCTGTCACTGCAAGGAGTCAGCAGACAGGGAGGGAGGCGGGGGGCTTTGAGGGTCCTGGTTCATTGTCCAGCCCTGCACTGGGGTCCCTGTGCAACCACAGCCAGGTACTTGGCAGCAGTTGTGATGGCACCCAAACTCCACCCCTGCCCTCCACCCCCGGCACTTCACCCCCAGCAGGACCAGCTGGGGTCCCCAGCTCCTGGGTGGACAGGTTTGCCATCGATAGCAATGATAAACCCCCCGGATCAGAGCTGTTCTGTTATTCATACAAAACCCCTTTCCAGGTTGCTGCAGCTGTTTCTCTCCAGCGCAGGATCCCCACTGACCTGCATTTCCCCAGCATCTTGGTGCCACCCCATCACGAGCAGCAGCTTCCCACCAGGTCGCCACCCTCCTTGCTGTGCCCGCTCAGGTCTTCCTCAGTTTATTCTCCTGCATGTCCCTGTCACCTTCCCAGAGCACCAAGGCAATGGGTGTCCCACGAGCCCCGATGGTCCTCCCTGTGCCTCGACACCGCAGTGCCAACATCAGCTGTCTCGTTAGCTTTGGATCTGAAATGTACTGCTTCATGTTCACTTGTGCTAAGCTCTTCCATCTGGTTCCATGCCCCATCCCCCCACCCCGATGATGTTTTCAGAGGCATTAGTGGTGGATCCAATGTTAGTGCCATCAGCAGATTTCCTGGCATCAGATTCCTCAGGAACATCTTTAGCCCCCAACTGAGTGCTTCGACCCTCGCACCAGCCCCTGTAGTGCCCCCTGGCACTAGCAATAACCCCACCGCCTGACCCAAACCAAGCCAAACCTCTGCCTGGACCCCTCCATCTCCAGTTTACACTGGGAAACGTCAGGTTGTCAACCCCCATGTTTGGCCCACACCACACACTGTGGAAAAGCTAGAAGTAACCAAACCCAGCATCTTTCTTGGGGCAGCACGGCAAGAATGGGTCAGTTTTTGGGCTGAAACCTTTCCACCTGCCTTTTCTACCTTGATGTCTTCAGCTTCAGACTGGGTGCTCGTCTCCTCATAGAGGTCAGATTCCTCCGAGGCGATGGGGACTTGCACCGTCAGGTTGGGGTTGTTAATGAAATTCATGTGGTCCAATTCATCCATGAAAAGATGCTCTTTGCCAGCGACTCCGTCCAAGTAATCCAATTTGATCTCCTGGCCGGCATCCACATGGTTTAGCACAGAGTTGTCTCTCTTGCTGTGTTCTTGCTCTTCCTCCGGGGCCACCTTCTTCCCCTTCCACAGCCTGCGGAGCAGCATCAGGAGAGAAGCCTTTGCAAAGTCAATCCCCCTGGTGATCCTGCCAATAGCAATCTGCAAATTGTTCATCTCTCCATCATCGTCAGATGCCGCCAGGCTATCAGCACTGAAGGAGCTCAACAGCAAAGCCAAGAACAAGTTCAGGACCTGGAGAGCACAAAAGCAAACATCAGCACTGATGTTCAGCAGCAACATCATCCCTGTAGGCATGGACCAGTCATGGCCATGGAGAAGACCCCTTCATCAAGCACATCAAGGGACTCCCTCCTCTCATCGCCCAGGTCTGGGCGCTGCTGAGATATCAACCCCATCTCCTGGAGGACACAGACACTGTCCTCCTCACTCTTCCCTGGGCTATGGTGCTCACAGTATCACCTCCAGCTGCTTGGGTCCTGCTGCTCCATTGGCAAGTGATGCCAATCATGACTTCAGCCCCTTTCAAGCTGTCACCCCTGTGGGTCCACAGAGCCTATGCTTCTCCAGGCTGAACCTCCCCAACTCTCTTAGTCTGTCTTCACAGCAGAGGGGCTTCAGCCCTCCCAGCATCTCTGTGACCTCCCCTGGCTGTGCTCCAACATGTCCATATCCTTCTGATGTTGGTGGCCTCAGAGCTGGAGGCAGCACTGCCAGGGGGTCTGCCCAGAGTGGAACAGAGGGACAAAATGGTCCCTCTCACCCTGCTGGCCATGCTGCTGGGGATGCAGCCCAGGATGTGGATGCAAATGCTCTATGTGGTTCCAAACACGGGCTGTCTTCTGCCTTGCCTGGCATGGGTGGTCTCACTACATGCCAGGAACCTGGAGCAGCTCATGAGAAGTGGAGTGGGATGGGTTCTCCTGGGAGGTTTGGGAGCACCGGTGGCACCCAGACACGCTCCGTGCGGAGCGATGGATGGGCCAAGCCCACAGCTGTTGGTGTTTGTGCCTTTTTGTGCCAGCAGCCCATCTGAGACGGGAATTAGCTGCTATTCAAGGTCACTGCTGTTTTCACATGGCTCATACCATCTGACTTAAACCGCACCTTTAAATAAATCCCTACTATCCCATCAGTTTAATACTACTCCTGTTAAGTACCAATTACAGCTAATAGTTGCTGTTGGCTCTTGGATTTTTGGACAGGAGTCTGTTACCTTGTCACCTGACTGACTTCCTCCCTTTTCCCTTAATAACCCCAAAGGAAATGCTCAAGGTGTCATTAAAGGATGACGAGCTGTCTTCTTATTCCTCAGCAGAGGAAGTGGGGAGAAACACACACCTCCCTGGGGCCGGGGTGCTCGGGAGGCTGTGCGGGACAGGCTCCGGCACTCGGAAATACCGGAGACACAGCCAGGAGAGCCTGGCAGAGGGGATGAAGAGGGCAGAGATGGCTCCACAGGTGGTCACGAGCTGTGTTTCTCTACTTATCTTTAAATGAACCCTGTGCAGCAAGCACGGGGCACAGCAGGAGCTGCATGGAAAGTCTCCTGGAGGGGTGGATGGGCTGTCCAGCTCCAAAAACTGTCTCTGGAAGAGGAAAAGTCTCCAAGACCCCGTTTGGGGATGGGAGCTCCCGTGGTGATTTCCAGTCTCTAAGCTCCTCCACCCTCTGCAGACTGTCCTGGACATGCTCCTGCTGCTTGCAGGTGATTTTCAGCCTAGTTCAACATCATAACTCAAATGAACGTGGTTCCCTCTTGCAAGGTAGTGTTCCAAGCCGTTGCTGACTGCTGGGTGATGGGCAGCCCTGGGGGGTGGGATGGACATAGGGCTGCTCCCCACTGCCAGGTGATGCCCACAGAAGACCCCAGGGTGAGGTCTGCAGCCAGCACGGTTCTCTGTGCTGCTATGGAGGGAAATTCCAAGCCCCAAATACCCGTCGTGAGCCGGGGAAACTGAGAAGCACCCGAATCCCGACTTTCTACCCTCAAAGAAGGACACCCCAAGCTGTCCTACCCCTGACCCAAGCCATTGCTGGGGTGGGGGGTGGGTCTGGGTTTCCCCCTGGCGCTGCTTTTGCCCCACTGGAAGGCTGTGCCAGCCCAGGGCTGCAGCAGCTACCCGAGAGGCGTCAGCAGCTCCTCAGGCAGATAGTTTTTCAAAGCAAATTCCAAAGGGCTTACACAATCCCGGCAAGTAATAGGAGCAATTCGGCAAGCCGCCGCGCTTCCCTCCTCTGCCTTGCTCCTTAAGAAGGGCCCACGCAGCCTGGAAAACAAGCTTCAAAGCCGCCAGCGAGAGGGTTACCAAGTTTAGAAAGGATTTCACGCTCGCCTGGAACTTGCAGACCTGCAGCGCGGGCAGCAAGCAGCTCGGGTTAGCGGGGAGGGCAAGGGGCAGGGAGGGAGGGTGACAGTAACCAGGGGGTCACCAGGACCTGGGGGAAGGAGCCACAGGCTGCAGAGGGGTCGTGCATCCCTGGGATGCCACCTGGACCCCGGGGAGGACTGGAGATGCTGGCGTTCTGCAACCTTCTGGAGGGGTCTGCTCTTGTAAGCACCCAGGAGTGAAGGGCCAGCCCTGGGGCCAGCTGAATATAGTGCTGTCTCTACCTCTCATCACCGCAGAGTGGAAAACAGGGCAGGAAAGTCTGAAAAGCCATACAAAGAAGGGGCAACTTGAATATGAGCTGTCTTTTGGCCCAGAGTTGCTTCTGTATCTGCCTCAAGCCTGTTGCTAATTTTTCCCTGCCTCGCTTTCCCCCTCTGTTCCTTCCTGATCTGGTTTCTGCTGAAGGTCCCTCAGAAAATGCTTCTTACCCTGCTTTACACAGAGTTGAGCACCCAGCACATCCCCAGCTGGGTCTCCAGGAGGGACATCAAGCCTGTGCTCCTGCACAACTCCAACAAGACCATGCCTACGAGCATAGCCCTGTAGATGAGCTGAGATGGAGAGCATTGGCCAGAGAGTGAGGGGCAGAGATGTCCCTACCACATGACATCCTCCATCTTCCATCCACACCCCCCACCTTTCACTGAGGGTCCACCCAAGCTCCAAAACTCACCACAAGGTTCCCGATGACCATGACCATCATGAAGACGATGAGGCACATGGTCTGGCCGGCCACCTCCATGCAGTCCCACATGGTCTCGATCCACTCCCCACAGAGGATACGGAAGACGATGAGGAAGGAGTGGAAGAAGTCGTTCATGTGCCAGCGGGGCAGCGTGCAGTCAAGGGAGATCTTGCACACGCATTCTATGTAACTCTTCCCAAAGAGCTGCATCCCCACCACAGCAAAGATGAAGACGATGATGGCCAGCACCAGCGTGAGGTTCCCCAGGGCACCCACCGAGTTACCAATGATCTTGATGAGCATGTTGAGGGTGGGCCAGGACTTGGCGAGCTTGAAAACCCTCAGCTACAATGAGCAAGAAAACAAGACGTTGATTTGCCTGGGGCTTTCATTGCCACAAGGTGTCAGCAAGGCAGCGAAGCTGCTGAGATTAGACCTTTGTGTGGCAGTTTTATTAAGGCAAGAGAGATTAAACACCCAGCTGCATTGCAAAGAGCACAAATTCCGACTTTCCTAAATATTTAGCTCAACTGTCAGTGTTATCTTTAACAGGGAACAAGCTGGTGATGACCATAAAGGAGGCTGAACAAGCCATTCTCCACCCTGGTGGCAAATGCATCCAAAATCTCCCAGCCCTCATGACACATACCAAGCGGAAGGAGCGGAGCACAGAGAGCCCTTGAACGTTGGCCAGGCCCAGCTCCACCAGGCTGAGAGTGACAATGATGCTGTCAAAGATATTCCAGCCCTGCTGGAAATACTCGTAGGGGTCCAGGGCAATGAGCTTCAGGACCATCTCCGCTGTGAAGATCCCCGTGAAGACCTGTGGGAGACAGCACCCGGTCAGCTTGCTCGAAAGCCAGTGCTTGGCATGGGGCAGACAGCACGTCTCCTTTTTGGGCTATTTCCAAAGTGTTTTATCCCACTGGATCCAGCCCTTGTTGAGAATGAGCTAGTGGAGCCAGACTGCGACTACTGGGCATCGGTTGCTACTGGAGAGACTGGCAAAGGTGCATATTGGCAGGCGGAAATTAAAAATAAAAGCCTCATCAGCAAAGGGACCCCCTTCAAATGGGTGCTGAAACATTGGGATTCCCGGGAACTGGGCTGCTACTGGGATGCCCCTGCCCCTCCCTGAGCCCTGTGAAAGCTGATCTGGCTTTTACACATTACTCTTTTCCTGGGACCACAACGGCGGGGTCATTATCACATTACTCCAGAGTGGGATCAGCAATGTGGCAATTAGCATCCTCAATGCAATTTTCCGACACGGCAAGTGCAAAGGGGGCCCAGTGGCAAATTCCGCTCTGGATGTGTATCAAATTGGGATGCTCAGGTCCCTGCCTCCGACGTTGCAGAAAGGCTTCTGCACCAGCATCAGGGCTAAGAAGATGATGAGGGGACTAGAACCACTCTGTGCTGAGGAAAGGTTGAGGGACCTGGGGCTTCTTAGTCTAGAGAAGAGAAGGCTGAGGGGGATCTGATCAACACCTAGAAATACTTGAAGGGTGGGTGTCAGGAGGATGGGGCCAGGCTTTTTCCAGTGGTGCCCAGTAACAGGACAAGAGGGAACGGGCACAAACTTGAACATAAGAAGTTCCATCTGAACATGAGGAGGAACTTCTTCCCTTTGAGAGTGGCAGAGCCCTGGCAGAGGCTTCCCGGAGAGGTGGGAGAGTCTCTGTCCCTGAAGACATTCATGCCTCACCTGGACACGTTCCTGTGGGAACTCCTCTGGGTGACCCTGCTCTGTCAGGGAGTTGGACTGGATGGTCTCCAGAGATCCCTTCCAACCCCATATCATCCTGTGATTCTATGATCCCAGGGGATTCTCCCTGACATCCCCCCTTTACATTTCATCCCACTAATGTCCCCTTTTCTGCTTCCCTGCCCTCTTCACTTACAGCCTGGCCATCCATCTGCGTGCAGCAAGATGGGCAGCAGGCTCTGACGCTTTCATCTCAGGCACAGGCAGGTGATGTGAGATCGTGGGGCAGAATGTGGCTCACTGGGAGCTGCTTCACCTGCTCCCATTCCTCCTTGGCCCTTCCCCAGCAGATCATCCCTATCTCCACTGGAGTCGGGGTGTACAGGCAGCCAGAAACCGCTGCTGGCCTGATAGGAACAGCTTGGAGCCGTCTTTGCAGCCTGACCGTGCTTCGAGCAACGGCCGATTAATCCCCTTGTATTTCCTGAATGAAACCAGAGACAAAGCAGCTATGTGCCCAGCGTCATCCCGCCCGCCCGGCTCCCGGGGCACCGGCATCTGTCACTCTGTGCTCTGGGCACAGAGAGGCCCCGGCTGGTGCTGGAACAGGGCAAGGTGGCAGGAGAGGAGACGGTGAGCTCTCCCCAGCCCTCAGATGTGTTTCCCAGAGCCACCAAGGACCTCCTGGACCTGTTGGATGCAGGTTGCATCCAGCTGAAAGCCCTTTACCCTGGAGGTCCAAGCGGGAGCAGCCACAGCTGGTTGCTCAATAGGCCTGTGAAATTGGGATAGCCCAGATTTGCAGAGATTTCACTGGGAAATGTCCTGATGATTACTGTTTTTCACTGCTGCCTCCCACTGCCTGGGGACCTGTTTGCTCCCAGCATCTGAATGGCCCTCTGCTCTGCCACGTGGCCACCGAGCATCGCTGAGGACACTGTGGGGTGAGCCAGGGCTGGCAGCAGCTCGTGTCTGACCCTGTGGAAGATGGTTCAGGACAGCTCTGCAAGGCCATGGCCACACTGTCAACACTTGAGATACACCAAGCAAGACAGAAGCTGCAGCAGAAGGTGGAGCAGGGGTTGATGGACCCCATCCCCGTATCACTTCCCTTGATCTGAGCCATCCTGGAGCCCAACTCACCTCAGGGATGCTGGGACCAACTGCCCTCTCCAGCCCCCAGCCCGACGACTCTCTCAGCAGCTGGGAAGTGTTTCTGGGCACGTATAAAATCACAGAATGGTTTGGGTTGGAAGGGACCTTAAAGACCATCCAGTGCCACCCCCTGCCCTGAGCAGGGATACCTCCCACCAGAGCACGTTGCTCCAAGCCCCCTCCAACCTGGCATTGAACGCCTCCAGGGATGGGGCAGCCACAGCTTCTCTGGGCAACGTGTTCCAGTGCCTCAGCACCCTCACAACAAAGAGGTTCTTCCTCACCTTGGCTCAATCTCCCCTCTTTCAGTTTGAAGCCACCAGCCCTCCTCCTATAGCTACATGCCTTGCAAAAAATCCTTCTCCAGCTTTCTGGTTACACAATGGCAGCGGAGAGGATGTGCCCACCAGGGTGGGTAGCATGACTGTTGTTGCTCTAAATGGGGAAGGACGGGACGTCCGTAGCTGCTTACCAGGTTTCCCACGGTCAGCACATTCTCGAACTCCTCTGTCATGGGGTAATGCTCCATGGCCATGAAGACTGTGTTAAGCACAATGCAGATGGTGATGCCCAAGTCTACGAAGGGATCCATCACTACCATCTTGACAAACTCCTTCAGCTTCACCCATGGAGGACAGCAGTTCCAAACCAGGAACGTGTGGGCAAATTTGTACCACCAGGGCGGGCACTTCTGGTGAGCTTCCTCCAGCTCTGAGGGTAGGAAGGTAAAAAAAGACATCAGTGCAGGCTTCTTCTACCCTTTCCTGGATAGGCCAAGTGCTAAACCCCTAGAAGAGACCTCTTCTGAGGTCCTGAACCAGCCCCAAACCCTCTACAAGTTTCATACAGGGGCTAAAAGGAGGAGCCTTCCCATGCCCAGACAGTCATGTTGCAGACATTACCCTCCAGACCAGAGGGCAGATCATTCAGGGAACTCTGGATCCAATATTGCTCTCAGCACCCAGGCAGGATTTGAGATATCCCTACCACGATGAGATGGTAGGGACACCCAAAGGAACTGCCCCAGTGTGGCTGGAGGCCTCGGTGCCCCATCCCAGGAAGGTCAGGGCTGAGGAGCCTGTTATTGCTAAGCCCATGGTCTTTTTTGCTGAAGATGAGACGAGACAATGGCTCTTGGGAAGCCTCTCAACAGCTCTTGATTGACTCTGGAATGACTCTAGGATGATGTGGGGATGAAAAGCCTTGCCACACTTGGAGGCCACAGGTCCAGAGTCATCCCTTGCATGGGGCTGGAGATGTGGGACAGCTAATATCACTGGTGTGTGCTGAGCACCCCAATCCCTCCAACGCACAACATTTGGGCTAAAAAAGCCAGTGCACACAGCCCTTGCCAGGCTGGGGAAGGGCATACCTTCCACAGCGTTGGAGATGACACTGATGGCACTCCCCACTCTCTTCTCGAGGCCTGGCCCATCTTGGTTGCCCACGGTGAGGTGGTTGTGGTCCGATTTTTCTGGCTCGTTGATTGGGTTGAACTAGAAGGAGAGGAGGCCACAGGGCGTCAATGCAGAACAGGGTATTCAACGCATTTAAAGATAGAGCAGGCAGAAAAAAAGGGGCATGGTCTGGAGAGACCTTGAGATGCAACATGAGAGCTGCAGGTGGGCTGCAGAAAGGCTTGTAGGACCTGACCCACAATAAGCTGTTCTCAAGCCTGTCCCTCCAGTGGGGTTCATTGAGGTGGGCACCCTCAAGGGGCGGGAGAGACAGTCGAACACGTACATCAACCACCGTCGCGGACCGCTCCAGCACGACCTTGGGGACCACTTGCCCGTTGCAGTCCTTTGCCTTGTCCTGGTCACTGTTGAGGTCCGAGTCACGCTCCTTCTCAGCCACGCTGCTGGGCAGGGAACCACTGCTGGATCGCCGCTCCTGCAACTGCAGCAACCCATGTCTCCATCACCCCCCTGTCCACAGCCACCAGGAACTTCCCACAACTGCTTTGGGCCACCAGGCTGAGGAGGGGGCGAGCTGAGCCCCAGGACCATCCTGGGCAGGACTTTGTGGCTCCAAAGTCTGCTGCCACAGGACTTGGGCAGAGGTGACCTCATGAGCTAACTCAGATCCTCAGGAGTAGCAAGGAGGGGTAACAATTTGCAGCAGCCAACCATTCACCTGGGGTCGCAAGCTTTTCTCTTTTTCACTACTCCACCGTTTGGGCAGGGTGAATAATTCAGACACACAAAATTCCAGCAACCCCTTAATTTCTGTCTTGCAGGAAATTTTGGTCTTTGAAACACACTTTCTTCCCAAAAGGAAAAGCAGCAAAACCTTCAAGGCTCTTGCTGTAAATAAATCATCCACGATTTTTGGACTTGCAATGAATTTGTGGGTGTTTGGGTCTAAATTTAATTTATTTCTTCCCCAAAATGTTGTTTTATTAGGTTTTCATTTGCACATGCAAACCTTCCTATATATATATGTGTGTGTTTATTTATTTATTTTATTTTATTTTTAAAGTCTTTCCAACAGTGCTATTAATATCTTAAGTTTACTACACCCTCTGGTAGCACTAAGGATGCCACGGCAGAGAGGGAACCTCTCTGTTCCCACTGCACATCACTGAGATTAAACATGGGTTCCACACTCGGGTGCTGGATATTAAAGGGATCCAAACACCCATTTCTTGTAGGTGCTTTGCCCTCACTCTCAGCCTCATTCCCTCTGTCTTCTCCATTTCTCTAGGTGACAATAAAAGGGTCATAAAGCCTTTGGGCATGTCAGTGGTTAATTTGTTCAGGGAATGGGCTGTGGCATCGGCTTCATGCCCAGCCCTGGTGTCACCATCCCTTGGGCAGGACTTGCTGAGACCCATCAGCAGCCAGATAAGAGTAAAGCCACTTCCTCAGAGGATGTTGTGGTTCAGCACAGATAAGCACTGAGAGACAGAGGCTCTAGAGAGTGCAAAACCACTGTTTTTGTGTGTCTCTCTACATGCCAGGAAGATGGTCTTTAGCCAAGACTAACAGATTTGCAGGGATGTCTCCTGCGGACCTTGCTGACACTGGCCAAAATGATGGGTAGAGATGGGAAATGGCTGGTCGCAGTATCAGACATTGCAGAAGCTTTTGTCTGCATTTCTATAGGCAAATTGTGCTGAAAAGGGACTCCTAAGGACTGGAAAGGGGCTGAGGTAACACAGTCACTCCAGTCCTCTCTTCTTTTTCCAGTCTTGGCCGGAAACGAATGGTTTGCTAATGCATTTAGCTCTGCTGCAACTCCCCTGGCTTCCTTGAGCGCTTCTTTTGTACCCTGATCGTAATCTGCCCACCCAGGCTCTCTGCCAGGTTTCCTGCTCTTGACGTGCTACAGGAAGATGTATTGTTAGCTCTGGGGCCTTTTACGCCTTCTGTCTCACCTCCTCCTTCTCAAGCAATGCCGCACCTCTCTGCTGCCTCCCAGTGCTCCCTGTGCTGGGTTTTGCATGTGGAAATTAAATCTTTTCAGTCTTTTGGTTTGCTGTTTGGGTTCCGCTCCCCTCCCCGCCCACCTCCCCCCAGGGTAGTATCTCAACTTTTTGATTCAGCTGAGACCCTCAAAATAGTTCTTTTCTACAAATTCTTGAAAGGGGGGTGTTACCAGGTGGGGGTCGGTCTCTTTTCCCAAGGAACAGGCAATGGGACAAGAGGAAATGGCCTCAAGTTGCACCAGGGGAGGTGAAGGATGGATATTAGGAAAAATCTCTTCACCGAAAGGATTATCAAGCCTTGGAACAGGCTGCCCAGGGCAGTGGTGGAGTCATCATCCCTGGAGTGATTTAAAAGCCAGGCAGATGTGGTGCTGAGAGACGTCAGTTAGTGGTAGTTTGAGCAGTGTTGGGTTGATGGTTGGATTCATTGATCTTAAAGGTCTCTTCCAACCCAGGTAATTCTATGATTCTAATTATTATCTTTGGTTCCTATGGACCAAATTAGGTTTATTCTTGTATTTTACATAAATAGAGGCACCACCATGCTTGTCACTGCCTCCTTTTCCCTTCCCCTATTCCTAAGGTCCCTAATTTTGGCCTCCACACTTTCTACCAACCATCCTCTCTTGCTCCTCTTGGTGCTTCTTCAGCTGCTCCATGAGCTGCTGAAATTCCTCCTCCTTCTGCTGCTCCTCCAGCAACGTGGCGTCGTTTTGCTCTGCATAAGCCATGGCCACCACTGCGAGGATGAGGTTGATGAGGTAGAAGGAACCAAGAAATATAACCACCACGAAGAAGATCATGTATGTTTTCCCCGCTGCACGCAGCGTCTGTGGAAAGAGGAGGCACAGGGCTGCCACACCACCTGGGCACAATATTGGTTTGGTGACAATTCCAACAAAAGGTCTTGCACTGGATCACCCTCCCCTTTGTGGCAGGAGTACAATATTTTGCTCCTGTGTTCCCCAAGGGCTGGTTATTGCCCACTTGACCTTCCTGCAGCCCATGGCATTTGTTTAGAACTTGTCTGAAACAGCAAGAAGTCTCAGCAAACCCAGACATGCTATCCGGTAGCCCAAGGGCTACAAGCGTACTGTGTGGAGATGGGACCACTATTTCATCAGAGAGTCCCTTTGCTGTGGCAGAGCTGATGTCTCTCAACCACCAACTTCTCTGGTCTCACCTGAGAGCGGTCCTTTTCTAACTCAGGATCTGGGCATCATCATCTCCAGAGGATGCTTGTAACCTTCAGGCATAGGCTTACTTTTATCTAAACAGTCCCTGGACCCAGGGACATCTGGGATTTCATGGTATCTGCAACTTCTCCCTAAAGGATGCTCAATCCAGCGGACAAGCAACCTGGCGTTTCCTCCTTACCCTCTCCCTTAGCTCATGCTGAAGAGGTACTAGATACTCCTGTAAATCCCCATTTTCTGTTATACAGCCAAAGCAAACCTGGGATTTGCCCTGGAAAATACACTTCACTGCCAAGGTTGAGGAGCTAGGTGAGACCATGCCCCATCTCTGCGGATCCTGGTTAGATCCATACATCATGGGACGATGTCCCACGACTTTCCACTCAACTGACTTCCTTCAGGTCCTTGGTCAGGGGCAGCATCAAAACAAGAGGAGTATTTGTATAAGGATAAAAATTCACACTGAAACCCCACACCCACCCATGGGGGGCCCACAGGCACCTACCAGCTGGAAGAGGTTCTCCCAGAAGTCCTGTGTCATGAGGCGGAATAGGGCCAAGAAAGCCCAGCTGAAGGTGTCGTAGCTAGTGTAGCCATAGTTTGGGTTCCTCCCTGCTTTCATGCACTCGTACCCTTCAGGGCACTTCCTAACAAAGGAGACATGTGGACAGCTGATGTGAGCCCCCAGTGCTGCTCCTCCTGAGCCCGCAACAAAATGCTCCATCCCTGGAGGTGCTGAGATGCTTCAGCAGGAGCCCTCTCCCGAGGCTGATACAGTTGGATGCCCAGACCAATACCCCCTCCAAGCTGATACAGTTGGAATTCCCAGACCATTCACCTGCAAAGCCATGTCTCCAGCCCCCATCCTGTCCCATCCCAAGTGTCAGGGGTCCCACGCTGAGCACCAGAGCCAGAGGGGACCCCACTGCCCATGTGAGCTGCACTCACCCAGCATCACTGCTGTTGCCGCAGAGCAGGGCGTCAAGAGCTCCCTCCAAAAAGTAGAAATTGGCTTTGCATTTGGGGAAAGAACAAGAGATTAAAGCAAAACAAAACAAAACCAAACCAAACATTGATTTTCAAATTATTGGCAGCTCCTCACTGTCAGGGAAATTCCCTGAACCCCAACACTGGGCACTGGGTCATCTTTTCTCTACTGACTTGGTTTGCTGTTTTGCATTGAACTGTTTGGCAGTAGCTCAGAGCTTGTGCCTTTGTTTCGCCCACCCAACTAGAAGGCTCCCAAGGTCATAAAGAGCTCTGGAAACAGCCAGACACCCCTGGTTGGGGTCAGGCCTCCTGGGAAGGTGGGTTAACATCTGAGCGAAGGGCAAGGGCTGCTCTCTTTTGCTGGGAAAACATACGAAACTTACAAAATCCCCAGGGTGCACCAGGAGACCCCCCTCCATGGGGGACTACAGGTATCCCCCAAAAGTCTGAGGAGATGCTCTGCTACTGTCCCATGGCCATCACCTTTCTCCTGCTGCTCCCATCCCAACCAGCCCCTGCCTGGTGGGGAAACCCATCCCGCTCACAGACCTCAGAGGTCCTTAAAGCTCAAGGACAGACATAGAGCTGCTCAGAAGTGCCATCACAGGTCAACTGCCCCCAGGGACACACAGATTAGCACCTGGAACCATCCAGAGGGCAGCTGTCCTCCATCCTGGGCATCACAACCCTTTCAGAAGCCACACAGGGATTTCTGGAGCTCCCTCAAAGCATCCCCAGCTCTGCCTGGCTTCTTGCCACCAGGCTTTTATTTAACCTGCGTGGGCTCATGGAGGAGATATCCTGCTGGTGAAACACCAGACTGTGTGTTTTTGGCCTGGCCCCAGTAGCTGTTAACCTGAATGCAGGGCCACAGGGTGCTGTTGCTATTTGCACCACGCTCATTAGATCCTATATATTGAATTTTCACCCCTACCAAGAAGCCTTCCTGTAATTAATGCCCGAGCTGCTTGTACAGTTGGGCGAAGCAGCTCAGCCGAGATGTAACCCGACCTTCTACTGAACTCTGCCGAGTGCCCTAAATGAGACGTGAAATGTCCCTGTGGAGCATCCTGCCACTGCGCAACTCTGCCGGGCAGGTTTTCTGAGATTTTCACATTTTCATGGATTTGAAAAAAACCCAAACCAAAGAACAAACAAACAAAAAAACCCACCACACTTTTCTGGGCCAAATTTATTTCAAAGAAGTGGTGGGAAAGCATCAAACTTGCAGACATCTCCAAGGACCTGTGCTTGATCCCACCTCTCCTTCCTTCCCCTCCTCTTGGCTGTCGTGGTGTTGTATGCAATGCTCACTGGACACAGTGGTGCTTGGGGAAGAACCCAGCTGTGATGCAGCAGTGAAAGTGGGTGAGAAATGTCATTCCTGCATCTTCCCCTTGGCTTTCCACCCAAAGTCCTATCTGCTCCTGGAGGGCTGGGTCTCCCTGCTGTGACAGGCCAAGATGGAGCAGCTCTTTACCAGTGCCCATTGCTATGGGGAGACTGTGTCCTCACTAGCAAGTGACAAGAGATGGACACCCCTATCTGTCCAGGCCTTCTCATGGTGAAACCTTCCTGAAGGAGCTTATCCTGCCCAGGTAGACTACATTGTCCCTGGCAAGGAGGATGTAATTCCATCTGTCTGTTCTGTGAGTATGCACCACCCCCGTTTCACTCATTGGCCACATCTCTCCCTGCAAAGCACCTCAGCAGGAAGATCCATGCAAGCAAACCATCTTGGTCTGGCATGGAGGAAGACTGCGGAGCAAATCAGGGTGA
This sequence comes from Thinocorus orbignyianus, assembly GCA_013400375.1. Lineage (NCBI taxonomy): Eukaryota > Metazoa > Chordata > Aves > Ciconiiformes > Thinocoridae > Thinocorus > Thinocorus orbignyianus. Next base: position 30,219 of record VXBW01007444.1, read on the forward strand.
TGGGCCAATGGAGAAGGACATGCATTAGCATTTACCTTCATCGTTGATGTAAGCCTCAAAATCAAAGGTGTTGTTGCTGGTGAAGTTGCTGGTGAAGTTGCCGATGATGTCATCGGTGAAGTTGCTGATGATGCCATCGGTGAAGTTGCTGTAGAGCGTTGCATTGGCCAACGTGTCGTTGTCCATCCCTACGTCCCCCAGCAGTGTGTCATTGAGGGGAGGCCACCGCACGCACTTCTGCCGGAGGTTCCCCATGAAGAGCTGGAGACCGATGAGGGCAAACACACTGAGGCAGAAGACGGTGAGGATCATGACGTCTGAGAGCTTCTTCACCGACTGGATCAGAGCCCCAACGATTGTCTTCAACCCTAGGGGGGAGGTGTTACTACTGAGCTAATAGCTTGTTTGCTAATTGTGGAGAAGGTGCTATGGGATTCCCAAAAGGTGTGGGATCTGGTGGGGCCGTGGTATAGCCAAGGTCATTCCATGTGCTCAGACACCCAGCTCTGTGCCCTGTGTTGCATTCCAGCTGCTGGACAGCCTAAACCCTTCTCCCAAAGCTGTCAGCCTCAGACCAGTGCCAGCCAAGCCTGCCCATGCCAAACTGAACCCAGATATCACAAGCCAAAGCCCATCCCATCCTGTCAGCTGTCAATTCCATTTGGCTTTAAGTCTTGCCCAAATGCCAAAATCTGGCCTTTTTCAGCCTGGACCACTCAAGTAGACCACTTTGCTGTGGCACATGGAAAAGCTACTTGCCATCCCAGCTGGAAGATGCTGAGCATGGCTCTTAGCTCCAAAAAATGCCTCAGTGGTCCAACACCCCCATGTGCTGCTGTCCCACTGGCTGGGAGCCCAGATGGACCCTCCAGCCTGAGCCCTTCAAGTTGGAGAAACTCCAGCATGTCTGAGTGAAAGTGACAAAGTGACATCTGCATTCAGCATCAGGATTAACTCATCTCTTCCCCCAGCATTGCTGTTTTCTCCACAAGGGAGGTTCACCCACAGATCCTTAAAGAGCTTTGATGTGGAGGATGCTGTTCCTGTCACACAAGATCTCTATGGATGATGGGTGATGCTGGGACATCCTGAGATTGATCTTAAAAGTGGCTCTGAGCACAGAGCTTTCTCACGTGGAGGCCGTTCTCTGAAGACACATGATTTTTACCCCTGTCACCATGCCTACCCTTCTCAGAACAGTTTAGGTAAGTCCTGTTCTCCAAGGACTTGTCTGTCTTGGGAAACTGCTGAGGAGAGATGTTCTAAAACTGCTTATTTTTGTGACTGCTATTTCTGCAAAGCCTCTTGGGGGAATGCCATTCCAGAGCTTACGTTTCCCTAAATGCAATTTTTAGCCTGTTTGATGGAGGCAAACACCCCTTCAAGTATGAACCCTAAAGATCTGAAAACTGCCGGGACACAAGAACTTATTCACCTCAAGAAATGATCATTTTCAGTTCAATCTCACACTTCTTCAAGGGGTTTGACTATCATTTCTCTGAGCTTGCCCTAGATGGTACCAAAGCAGGGTACTGAAATGGTATCAAATTTGGGAAACAGCCACTAATACCACAGGCTAGATGTTTGGGGTGAGGTTAAACACTCACCATGTGGCTCTTGCACTAACACCCATTAAATATCTCAGCCCTGGCAGCAGAGCAGTCAGCAGTGGGGACAAAACTGGGTTTATGGCTCTGAGGACCAAGCAAAGCCCATGAACACAACCTGAGTGCAAGCCCACCTAACGCACCTCAGAGGAACCCTGCAAACCATGTCTGCCTCATTAGGAGCTTTCCCTGGCCAAACAACCAAGTGACCGCAGCTCATTTCAAGATGTCAAACCAGTAGGACCTGACCCAAAAACTGAATTAAGTGGAAAATTATTCATAAATATTGGATACCTTATTTCCTCTGCTTTCTCTTAGAGCTGCCAAAAAGAACAAGGAATTCCAGAACAAGGAATTCCTATGAACTGTGGGAAAGCCTGAGCTCAGGGAAAGGGAAGATATGGAGAGGAGATGCCGTCTTTAAGTCTCACCTGGTATTACGGTGATGGTTTTCAAGGCACGGAGGACACGGAAGGTCCTGAGGGCAGAGATGTTCCCCAGGTCCACGAACTCGGTAATGTAGCTGCAGGACAGGAGAGAAAAGGGTTTCAAGGGCTCTGCATGGAACCCACTCCCCTGATTCTCCGCTCTCCTCCCTAGAGTCCCCTCCTGGGTGCAGTGGTCAGACCTCCTGTCCTCCTCCCATCCCACCACACTCACGCCATGGAGATGACCATGAAGTCCAGCCAATTCCATGGATCACGCAGGAATGTGAAGTCATCGATGCAGAAGCCTCTCGACAGTATCTTGATGAGGGACTCAAAGGTATATATCCCAGTGAAGGTGTATCTGAAATGGGAAAGGTTGCTCGGGGGATGTTCACCTGGGTTCAAGGACCAGCTCAGGATGGGGTTTTGTCCATCCCTGCCAGTGGATGGACCCATCTTGGGGAGCTGAGTTTGGGGGAACATGGGCTCCTTGATTCTTGGGATGCTTCAGCACTGGAGAAGGTTTTCACCTCACCTCATAAGAAAAAAATGGGACGTTTTGAGGTACCAGTCCCTTTGGAGACTATTCTGTAACAGGATCAGAGATCCCTGCTGTTGTCCCACACCACCATGCTTTCTGTAAAACCCTGCTGAGACCTGATTGTGCAGAACCACAGCAGAAAGCGCTTTATTTTCCCCTCTCATCTGTGGCTGGTTGTCCATGTTCCTTGGACTGAAGAATCTGCTCAGCACCCCAAAACTATCCCTGATGACCTGACCTGCTCTGCAGTGATCTCTTGTTACTGGGACACCATAAGATTTTGGGCAGCTCTGAAACTCCCACTCTTTGCACTGCCTAATTCAGAGCATGGGCATCCCTTTTGAGACCAAGAGGGTCACTAGCATCTCCCAGTGACACCTCTCCTCCTCTGAAGGGTGCCTGGATCCCAACACCCCTCTCTCAATCTTGATCCTGTCCCTCCTGAGGATGGCCAAGCTGGAATGGCCCCCATGACTGGGGGAGTTCATGAGAGGCAGGAACTTACTCCACGTTCTTGGACCACGCCGGGGGGTTGCTCAGCGTCATAAACACACAGTTGGTTAAAATCGTGATCATGATGAACATGCTGAATAATTTAAAACCCGGTCAAGGAGAAATACTGTGGCTGTTGCCAGATTCCCCCCTTCACACAGTTATGCAGTCAAATGCCCCAACTCCTCCTGTCCTGGCTCCCACCTTGGTCCCATGCCCTGGCCTGCTCCTCCTTCAGCTCTCTCCTGGCTCAGCCTTGTGGTCACTCTTTCTCCTTAGACCCCCTTTCCCCTTAGTCCTGGCCCTTGCCCTCCTTTTCTGTTGCCCTCCCTATCTCTGTGGCTCTGCCTTCTTTCTTGTCCCCTCTGCTCCTTCCTCTCCATCACCCCAGGATACAGCCTTTTCCACTTGTCTGACCCCTCTGCCACAAACATCCCCTCCTTTTCCTTCTGCCTCCTGTCCACCAACCCCTGCTGCCCTCAGAGCTCTTCTGGGATCACTTACCACCTGTCCTAGAGCCCCTCTTGCTCTGGGGGCCCTTTTCTCTTTCCATCTCTGCTTGTTACATACGAAAATCCCCAAGCTGCCTTCTCTGCCATACACCAATGCCATGGTTCCTCTGTCTTCTCTCTCTCAATGCATCTTTTGAGCTCTCCAATTCACCCACTTCCCAGATGGGACAGAATCCCCTGACCTGTAAATATTTTCCTTCCTTTCCAAGCGCCTCCAGACCCCAGAGACCCAAACTGATTCCTCCCTTCTTCAACCAAGACTGAGATCTTGGTGCCACCAACGTGCCCAAAGCCTTCAAGAACCCACTCCTTGGGAAGGGACTAGGATGGGTGAGCAGTGGGTCCTGGCTATGGTGGGGGGCAGCCCAGGAGATTTTCTCACCACACCACCATGAAGCACTCCTCTCAGTCCTCTCCCAGGGCTGTTCTCATTCTGAGCATCATGGTTTGACCTGGCAATAAGGCAGCACCCCAGAGAGCAAGGATATGAATGGATAAGCACTTTGATGGCTCCTCTGCGGATGGGGTGGAAGGGCCCCAGCATATAGAGGGCAGGGGTTGCCGAGAAGCGGAAGATGGACTTCCCTTTGTTGAGGACTATGAACGTCTGTGGAGAAAAGAAAGGAGGGAGATGGGTTAGCCCCTCTGCACACCCTCAAAACACCCATGCCATTAGAGGTGGGACCTCTATGCGTGCTGTGGATCTCCAAAGGCTTGAGATTTTGCCAAGAAACACATACTCTGCTTTGTAGGTGAAGCAACCACAGCAGTCTGGGGCTGTGGATTACCAAGATGGGCTCAGATGAGACCCCGGGGCATGGTGGAAAGAAAAAGAGGGCCCATGCTTTTTTCTTGGGACATACTTCTAATGCCAAGTCTACCCATGGGCTAAGCTGTGCCCCTCACCTTCTTATCCTTGTAGAAGGGGTCCAGGTCCTCCAGAGGGGTCCCAATGAGCTCCAGCGGTGGGTCGCCATAGATGAGGGGTAGGTTCTTGCCAGCTTCCAGGTCACTGCTGGGCTTGATCTCCTCTTCCTCAGGCAGCTCAATTTGCTGCCTCTTTATCTTGAGCGCCTCTGCCTCAGCGATGCGCTTCTCGATGGCAGCCAGTGAGTCAGGGGTGAAGGGGCGGAGGTTCTCAGGGCCCGGGATGTGCGGCAGGCCGGCCATCCTCTCATTCTGCTTCCTAGACGCCTTCACCCAGCCTGCCGGGAAGAGAGGGGCTGAGTTTGGGGCATTTTTGCTCAGCTCTTGAAGCCAGGTGACGGCACCGAAGGATCTCGGTGGGCTTTTGCAAACAGGTCTATTGCAGAAGTATTGAACTTGCAAGAAAGGTTATTATGCATGAATAGCTTGCAAACAGAGCGCCTCGTGTGCTCCTCCTCCTCCCAGACCCCCATTCAGCCTCCTATCAAAAAGCACTATCAGGTTGAGCACCACCCTATGAGCTGAGCAGTTGGTGTCCCCTGGCACCAGTTGGCCATTGTTAGACCTGCAATTTCACAACCTGGACAAGGCTGTCCAACAAAACAAACCACCTTGGGCACCAGCAGCACCACTCCAGCTGCCTCCACATGGACAGATTTCCTCCTGCACCTTGTGCAAGGAACATGAGGAGCTCTAAGCTGAGGTTCCTCAGCCGGAGGATCTCGGTCCTGTAAGGTCAGTGGCTGTTTCACAGCACTCATTTGTAGGAAACATAAGTAACCTGCAGTATTGGGTGGCTCTGCTCCAGAGAGGAAGAGGTTAAAGCCTTATCTTCAGCCAAAAAGAAAGGCAATAATGACACTTTCTAATGTTACAGAGATCAGGATGACTCCCCAGACAGGAATAGGAGGGGTCATTTAGGAGAGATAAGTGGCTCCACTGAGGAGAAGAGCAACAGAAAGGGTTGGAGAGAGTGAAGTGGGGAGAAGAAGGGTGGTTGTATCCTGAGGAGCAGGCTGCTGTGCCCTGAGGCAGGTTGAAATGCCTGGCAAAGGCTTCCTAGACACCAGAAGGGTCCTTTTTTTGAGTCACCTTGTCTCAGCTCCGCCTGGATATCTGTTCAACCCATGAACATCAGCTGGTGTCAGACATGAGCCCAATATTCATGGTACCAGAGGATGGGGCAAGCCTTTTCTCAGTGGTTCCCAGTGACAGGACAAGAGGGAGCGGGCACAAACTTGAACATAAGAAGTTCAATCTAAACATGAGGAGGAACTCCTTTGCTGTGAGGGTTGCAGAGCCCTGGCAGAGGCTGCCCAGAGAGGTGGGGGAGACATTCAAACCCTGCCTGGACATATTCCTGTGGGACCTGCTCTAGGTGGACCTGCTTTGGCAGGGGGGTTGGAATATATTATCTCCAGAGGTCCCTTCCAGCCCCAGATTATTCTGTAGTTCTGCACCATCCCGCTTTGCAGGGATACTGGGACAGATGCACCCCTGTGCCTCCCCCTCCACAAAACCAGCATCCAGCTGACAAACGGTGACTCCCCTGTGCACCAAAACTTTATGCGATGCTGCAGAGTATCCATCCCTGAAAAAGCTTTAGGATCAATACTCCTGACCACCCCAGCCCTGCTGTGCTGAGAGCTGGAAACCTTCAGACCTTTGTAATTAAGGAGAAGTGGACATTTATAGCCCTGATGGGAAGAGAGACTCTGGGTGCATAACGGTATCGACACGTTCCTATGGTGATTATAAAACCGAGTGATAAAAGCAACGGCAGAGGCCAGGTATTGATTTCCAGCCGTGCAGGGTAACTGCATTTTAGAAACCACCAGGTTCCTTCGTTACCGCAACTGAATTGAGTCTTGCCGTGCAAAATGGATTGTTTTCTGCTGAGGGCAGACGGCCCTCAGGGCAGCACAGTGTTGTGGGGTGTTACTGCTCACCCCGCATTGCATCCAGCCCCGGGGATGAAACAGGGACCAGCCCCCACCTGCACCATCTCTCCGGTGGAGACTCTGCTTCATCACAGCATTTGAACAGCCCCATCCCAGCTCCAGCATCAGGGCTTTGATGCGCCATCAAAACGCAGCTGGTGGAGGGATGGGAGCAACTTGCTGCCCTTTGGAACAGGGCAACCTTTAAAAAAAAAAAACAACAAAAACCAAGAGTACCAATTTTTGTATTTAAACCTGTTTTAGAATCACAGAATGCTACGGGGTTGGAAGGAACCTCTGGAGCTCATCCTAGTCCAGGCTCCCTGCCAGAGCAAGTCCTCCTAGAGCAGGTCCCAGAGGAATGTGTCCAGGTAGGGTTTGAATGTCTCCATTCAAGAAGAGGGACAGTTTTTTCTTTATCTAGAAGGATAAAGCAAGTTGCATCGTTGTAAAGTGGAGTCTGTCACTGCCTAAACCCCAGCTTGTAGCCCAGACTGCTGCAAAACAGAGATCCCAGAGCTGTTTTCCCAGGGGGGCACAACCCCATCTCACCCCCCAGGCCCACTAGGCCCGTAAAGTAGGACCTGAAAGCAAGGAAAAAGGGAATTTTTGCCACCGCATGTCCCTGGGAGGGGGAGGTGCCCACAGCAGCGGGTCAGCAGGGCACCACCCTCGCTTCTTCTCAACCACTTATTCTGGATTTACACCCATTTCACGCTCTACTTGAGCAGCTCTGGAAACCTGCCCTTTGCATTCCCTTGGTATCAGTGGCCTCAAAGCTCCAACCAAAAGCACGGGGCTGTGTCTGACTCTGTCACCCCAAGTCCCACAGGGCATGCTCTGATTCATGCTCAAGCAGGACCCACAGCACCCATGGAAGGACTAACCAACTCCATCTCCTGGGAACTCCAAGGACTCATGGGAGCATATTGGTCCAGGCAGCCTCAGTTTCTCTGGAAATAGGGATTTGCAGAGTTTTTTGAGCAAGTGTGTGCTACAGGCCATGCCAGTGCTCTGTAGGGCTCTAGCCTCTTCAGCAGCACACTGCATTCCAAGGCTTCAGTGCATGGGGTGCTGGAAGGTCCAGGTCTTCCCTGGAGCCCTGCATGGTCCATATCCTCCCTGGAGCCCCAGTGCGGGAGGTGTTGCATGGTCCATGCCTTCCCTGGAGCCCTAGTGCATGGGATGTTGCATGGTCTGTGCCTTCCTTGGAGCACTGAATGGTCCAGGTCCTCCCCGGAGCCTCCCACTGGGCACTGTCCCTCCAAACCCCCAGCAATGCCCTGTCCCCACTCGCTGCGGTCCCCGGTGGAGGTGGCTGTGCCTCCAGCTGCCACCAACGATCACGGCAGGAGTCAGGTTTCTCCAGCTCCATGACTCTGCTCATTCCTGCTGTGGTAGGAGTGAGCAGGAGGGGAGCTTGAGTGAGAAACACCGGCTTTGCTTTCAAGCCCATGTCTCCCCTTCCTCTCACGGGGCTGAAGCCACCCTGCCATGCCACACTGGTCCATCTGCTGATGGAGCAGCCCCTGCTAGCAACAGGCGCGGGGTTTGCAGCCGCAGGGGTTGATGCTGAGGGCTGGCAGCACTGCCCAAGACTAAGCAGAGGGTCCTCAAGGGGGATGTTGCCCTGGGCATGGAAATGTTTTGTGGTTTTTTGGAGTCTTTTGCAGCACCTGATCCTGCTCTGACCCCTTTGTGGCCATCCAGGGATAGTGAAATGAGCCTGGGGAGCAGGGTTTAAGCCTCTGTCCATGTCCCACACACTGCAGCCCTGGAACCATCAGCATCTCTGGCTTCCCAAAAAAGAAGGGGCCAAGAGCCAAGCACAGGATCTGTGGTGGGGGGTTTTACCATCCCTCTCTCCCCCAGCAAGCCCAGTTCCCACACCAGTGTGCGGGGAAGAGAGAGCTGGGTCCCACTGCCCCAAACGACACAGCTCACCCTGGGACCAGCTGCCAGGACAGGGGGAAGAGCCTCTCTGCTCCCAGATGGGCAAATTTATAGAAGCTGCTATAAATAACTGGGATCAAACTCTTTACACCTCCAACAGGTAAAAAAAGTCTTTGGGGTGCAGCAGCAGGTGCTGCCCTGGGCACGAGTCACCTTGTGGGGCTCAGCCCCAGCTCTCCCTGGGACCCCCCAGGGTCCCTTATTGAAGGCAGACTCTTGCCTTATCAGCAATCATGCTGAGACATTAACATTTGGACTTAATGATCTTAAGGGTCTTTTCCAACCTTAATGAGTCCATGATTAAATTAGTCACTTAAAATGTCTCTGCAAAGCTCTGATCTGCTATTTATTGCCTTCTTAAATTTGGGACTCCCAGCTAAGCCGGGTAACTCTGTTTTACTGTGACACACTCAAGCTGTTGCTTTTGGACATGCTGTCCCCCTTCAACGCCTTGAAGGAGCATCTCACTCCCCAGTCCAGTATCATCAATTACCAGCAGGCAACTGGGAACGGCTCCCTGTTCAAGAGCACATGGCTTTCACTCTGATAGAAATCCAGTTTCCTCTGATTTTTTTGCTACTCTGAGGCCACACTAATGAATCAGCCACCAAAATAACAGGAGCGGCTTGGAAGCTACCAGAGATGCTGCGTAATAGGTTCTGTATGATCAGGACAGACGGAAGGGTGACGGAGTCCTGTCTGAGACAGCCTGGAGAGCCACCCCATCCAGAACTGGCACTTCATCCCTGCACAGAAAATAACCTCCTGTGGGCTGAAGAAGAGAGCAAAGAACTTTCTTGGCTGCTGTATGTGGCCATGTGGCTGTGAGGGACACAGTGTGGCCGGGGGCCCTCCCCGCATCCTGCTGGCCCAGGTCTGTTCTTCTCCCTCCCCAACAATGCTCCCCTAGCCTGGAAAGTCCAGAGAGTTGCACTTACTGCCTCACTACTAAGGATTGAGTTCACAAAGATGGGTATAACCAGGATGTCTCAAGTGAAGACACACTGCTCCTCAGAGACCTCAGTTCTACAGACACCAAGAGCATGGGGACAGCAGTAGGACCCTCTGAGTACCTGCAGTGATGCAGCAAGACCACCAAACATATCTTGAGGACCTGCCACCCACAAACCTGCCCTCAAGGTTCATCCTCTTAAGATGAGGAAAGACCCCAGAAGAGGTTGATAGGAACGCAAGTCCAAGACAGAACACAACCTGAGCGGTCACCAGCAAGTGAAAATCAGCTTCACTCACCAAGGGCCAGCAGAGCCAGATGATGCTCAGCCAAGTGCTTGCAGCAGCGTGGGGGACGCCCTGCAGCAGGGATTAGAGTGGAAGCAAGGAGCTTGTGCACCAAAGGCAGTGAAGAGCCAGCCCTGGCGGGGGGACACAGTGCCAGGGAGCCCAGGGCTGGCCGACACACTTGTAGCTACAAGAAGTTAACGCCGGGGGAGATAAGCCAGCACCCAGCAGCTCAACAGCTCTGGAAACCAGACCCTGCTATGCACATGACCCAAACCCATCACAGCACAGCAAAAACACAGCCCTGCTGTACTCACACCTCTCTACCTGCACCCCAGATCATACCAGGACACACCACTTCTCCTCAGACCAGCACCTGGAGGCTGAGACCATACACAGGACAATCCAGCCCTCTCCATCCCCTCCATTATTTATCCCCCTGAGGACACCCGGGGTGGGGCAGGATGGTGCAACAGGGACCAGCTGAGACTGCAGGGTTTGGGGATGAGTCATGGTGCAGTGATGGGTCCTCAGCCATGTGTGTCCCAAGTGTTGCTACAAACACCGTCCATCCTCCACGCTGCTCATCCTTGATGCAACCTCTTGCTTCCCCGGGAGACCCCACAGCTCTCCCTCTCCCAATTCCTGCCATGTGCCCCATGAACCCCTCAAAGCAGGTCCCCTCTCCACCCCTGCATGCCTTAAATAGGTTTTAAAAACTAAAGCTACATGGGCTGGGAGATCTGCTGCTAGGAGAATCATCCCAAAGGCAGGACACTCAGAGTGCTCAGGACAACATTTATATGACCAAGGCAGACTGGGAGCTTTATGGGGATGATGAAGCTCTTCCTTGTCCAGAGGAGGCCATGGAGATGCTGGGGGGTGGGGTGGGAGTGGGGGGGTGGGCTGGAGCCCCTCTGCTGTGAGGACAGGCTGAGAGAGCTGGGGAGGTTCAGCCTGAAGAAGAGGAGGCTCTGGGGAGACCTTAGAGCCCCTTCCAGTCCCTTAAGGGGTTCCAGGAAAGCTGAGGAGGGACTCCTGATGAGGGAGGGGAGCCACAGGAGGCAGGGGAAGGGTTGGACGCTGAAAGAGGGTAGATTGAGATGAGATGTGGGGAAGAACTTGTTTGGTGTGAGGGTGGTGAGACCCTGGCGCAGGTTGCCCCGAGAAGCTGTGGCTGCCCCATCCCTGGAGGGGTTCAAGGCCAGGCTGGATGGGGCTTGGAGCAACCTGGTGTGGTGGGAGGTGTCCCTGCCCAGGGCAGGGGGTGGCACTGGGGGAGCTTTAAGGTCCCTTCCCACTCAAATCATTCTGTGATTCTATGATTCTACGGTGAATACCAGAGTCCTTGTCCCCTCTGCATTTTCCATCTCTGTACCTCCAGCACTCGGCCCCAGTGGTGGGACCATGGGGAAAGGAAAAATTTCAGGCTCAAATCCTGCCACCCTACCCAGAAAGGCAGAGGGTCTCCAGGTAGATCCTAATGCCTCTGGGTGCAGGCTACGATGCTGGAGGCGATGTCACCCCTGCACTGTGGTGGCAATACCATCCGCTGCCATGGGTTTTGTTTGAGCTCCAGGATATCAGGCTTCTCTGGTGACGCTTGAGCTTGCGGGGTGACACAGTGCTTTGTCGCAAAGCTTGATGGTTGAAGGAAAAAAAGATACCTTCCAGTGCTGTCCTAGGGATGTCATGGCTTGAAAAAAGTCCTACAGGGTGTTTATTTCCTATTGTATTTTCCCCAAGTTTGGGGGGGGGGGGGGGGAGGGGGGGGGGGGGGAAATTGNGAAAGTGGGGAAATTGAAAAACAATTAAAAATTAAAAAATTAAAATCTGGTGTGAGATAATTATTTTTTCTTCCCACAAATAGCACAAGGGGTGGAAAAAGCGGCTTGAAGTCACGCTCACGGGTGATTTAACGAGCAGGGCCTGGAGCTGCATTAGCATTTTCGAAATTATATGAATTTCTGGTGGTAACTAGGATAAACACCCTTCAGTTGTGCCAGACAAAATTAGCCATTTTATAAACAAGTTTATGTCCCTTTCGGTAACATGATAATGTGCTATTTAAGAGTCTGATGTTTACTGTCCCCAGATATATGGTTCTGCCTTAATGCTCTGCTGTAGCTACATTACAAGGACTATCTGGAAAGACATGTGAAGTTTCCAAAATCTTCTTCTGCAAACAAATACCTCTTACGCCACTGCTGTGGGATGCTGGAGCTCCACCACGGCGGCGGGTCTGAGCCCACCATAAACTCGCTCTGGTTTTAGGCGACTCTTTTTTAAAGGGAGCTGGCGCTAAAGCTTCACAGAACGTGAATAACACTGGTGAAAAAAATTCAAAGCGGGTCACCCCAGTTCTTCTCCCGCTCTATTTTCACATAGTGGTGGGCTTGGAAGACTTAGAGAGTGAGGAAAAAAATTAATTCTTCATTCTCCAGTGTTAGGCTTTAACTCAGAAGTATTTATAGTTTGTAATTCAAATGAGTTTTTACAGTACTCAGCTGGGAAGTCCCACGGGCTGCACTGTTCAAACACCAGCCTCTTGCCCACCAAGCCTGGCCAGCTCTGCTGGCTCCTGACACGTCTCCCTGTGCCGACTCCTGTCACCACCGTGGGTTTTTACCTTCCTCTTGGTGTATTTTGTTCCTTTGCCTGAAGTGTGGCCCAAGACAACTGCACCAGCCGGAATGCGGAATGCTTCCAAGCAGCATCCGTCATCCTGGGGACATGGGGGAAGCCGTGCTACACGCCTTAATCTGGGAGGGGAGCCACAGAATGAGGGGGAAGGGTTTGACACTGAAAGAGGGGAGATCTAGGTGAGATCTCAGCAAGAAATTCTTTGCTGTGAGGGTGGTGAGACCCAGGATGCCCAGAGAAGCTGTGGCTGCCCCATCCCTGGACGGGTTCAAGGCCAGGCTGGATGGGGCTTGGAGCAACGTGGTGTGGTGGGAGGTGTCCCTGCCCAGGGCAGGGGAGTTGGAACTGGATGATCTTTAGGGTCCCTTCCAATCTGAGCCATTCTATGGTTCTGTGATTCTATGATCCTGTGCTGCCTGTCATTTGCCCCATGGCAAGCGAAAGGGATGGTCTGTTGAAAGCCCTTGGAAAACAACGCTGGAGCAAGCCCAGTGCTGGCAGAAGCCTTTCCCCGGCTAGACCGGGGGAGACTGAGATGCTGCAGCAAGTTCATGCTCTTCAAGTGCCAGCCTGGGTCCCCCAGGCTCGTCCAGCCCAGCCAAGGTCACTCACTGTGTGTCACCCACAGCACCAGCCATGCTGGTGTGGCTGTGTGGGCCAAATGATGGATTTTAAGGACACGTGGAATGAATTCACTGCTCTGGGAATGATGGTGCTTCGCTGCTTTCTGCCTGCTGAATGCTACCTTTCTTGAGTAGAACAAGAGGACGTCTCCAAACACTCCCCAGCCTGGCAGCAGCCAACCCACCCCTGCTTTGCGATGCACTTTGGGACAAGGAGACCCTCTTGGGGGATTTACACAAAGTAGGAGAAGGACGTGATGCCCAATCCCATGCGTCACAGCTCATTGCAGCAGCACCTTCAGCCACGTCCCAGCCACCATGGGTGCTGTGCACGGATCAAGCAACACACTGCTCCCTTCCCCAGCTGCTTGCAAAGATGTGGCCAAGCCTGGGCCATCCCTGCCTTCCTTTGGAGAGCCAGATCCTTAATGCTGAACATGCTAAAGCAGCACCAAACACTCCCTGTGACATCAATTGCCCAACCCTCCCCCGGATCCACCCCCTGCAGAGGTGCCTCCACTCCTGCCACCGGCGCCGTAAGGGGTGTGGAGATGAATTTTATACAATTCATTGACCGTTTTTGACCTGAACACACTCAAACGCCAGTACATTGATGCCTATTTGCCTGCAGCCCTGCCAAGGGTACCTCGATGTGCTTAAGGCGGGGGTGGCACACATAGGCTGGAAGCTGAGAAGTCCTCAGATACTCTCTTCTGGGCCACAGATGGAAATAGGAGGTTGCAACATCCTGCAGCAACGCGCTAACCCCCTCCTGCCTGCAGCCGGGGGATGCCGTGGGGGGTACCAGCCCCATCCCCACCTCCTTTCTGTACATCCCCTCCACCCCCATCCCTGCTGATCCCCGGGAGGGGATTGCTGGAAAGGGGACACCGGGGCGGATGGCTGCTCATTTTTATTTTGGGGGGGGTTTGGCAGCAGTGGAGGCTCAGGCAGGTGGGGAAGGGTTAAAGCAGGGACCCTGTGCTTGCCCACTGCCCACTGCCTGCACTCGGGTGTCATCCAACCTCCTGCTCCTCCCTGCCAGCGGCTCCCGTGTCAGGCTGGGAAAAGATCTGAGCAGTGCTGAGAGGGGACAGCGAGGAGGAAGGGAGGATGGCATGGGGCTGGCACGACCTGCTGCCCCCCGCCCCGGGTCCCCCATACTAGAAGGAAATAGGGGGGCAGGGATGCAGCCACCTCCGAGGGATGCCAGGAGAGACACCACAGGGATCCTCATCGGCATACCCAAGGAGTGGCACTGCGAACAGGTCCCAGACTTGATGTTCTCATGGGATTGGCAATTTTGGGGCACCTACAGCATCCTGAGGCTGGAGGATGCCTGTGTTCCCATTGTAGCCTCTGTACCCCGACACCCCGTACCAGACACCATGCAAACCGGGACCAACATGGGGCACCTGCAGCCATCACAGCCCACCCCATACCCAGTTCCACACCTCCATTCCTGTCTTCTGTCTCCCGTGGGATCATTCAGACCCACTTGGATCTGGATAAAGGGGACTTGGAGATATTCTCAAGGGCTGTATAAATAACTGAGAAGGGAGGGAGATGGACAGACAGACAGGCACAGAGGCTGAGCGCCCTTCCTGACATCTCCAGAGCTATGGCTGGGACCTTTGCCCTCAGAACTCCCCAAAGGATCCACCACCTTCTCCTGCTTCCTCCCCTCCATACAAACGACCTCATTAATCCAACCTGCTGAAAACAATCCTCGGTGTATCTTCATTGCTGGCAACTGCTTCTTCTCCTACTCCTAAATCCAGCCAGTTTCCCTGAGTGAAGATGGAGCTGCCCGAGAGGCTCCACGGGACCCTTTCGCCCTGGGTGATGCTCACGGGATCCTTATGTACACAACGCAAAGCAGAAAATGCTATTTAAATATTAGCACAGCCAGATCAAGGCAGGACTCTGTGTTCTTTACCCAATTCCCATAAATATGCCCTTTTTTTTTGCCCCCCCTGAACCATCATGACGTCAGGCATTTTCCAAGCAGGGACTAGAGAAGGCAGCTCCGACATTCACTGCATCAGTCCATCAGCTACATGTATAGGGTCTCCCCTGTGCCATGGAACCAGCTGGGGTGTCCCCTCCAGCTTCCCTGGACTTTTATGGAATTGTTGATAAATCCTTTGCTCTCTGTGTTCCCGGGCTGACCCATCACATCCCTACAGGCAGCGGCGCGGGAAAGGGAGGAAATGCCAGTGTTTTATCTTCAAATTTCATTTTGCCCAACTCAGCACCGGTTTCAAGGAGGGAGGGGGCAGCAATATGGGATCTGGCCAAGAGGGAGGCTTGCTGTTGTGAGAGATTTGGGGACCAGGGTGGCTGATTGCCTCTGGGCAGACCCCCAAAATGTCAGTGCGTGGCAGGGTGCACAGTGACAGGAACTCTGCAGAGCCCCGTTGCACCCACCGCAGGTCGCAGATGTGTGGGGAGGGATTCAGCACCCCAGAAATGAGCCAAATCCCACCCCAACACTGCCTGTTTCTCCACTGCCCATGGGGGAATGTGAGCCCTGGGCTCCCCCTCCGCTCCAAAGCTGCTGTCTCTGCGTGTGCACCCTGCAGTCCCCACATGTGGATGGGGGAACGACGGCCTCCCACCTCCCTGTTACCCTGTCACCACTTGTTTGGCATGGCAAAGGGGTCCCACCCCCTCCTGCTGTCCCCAGGGGGGTCCCTCCCTGCTGCCGCACAGGGGACAGGGACTCTGCGGGGACAGGCGCCTTCCCGAAAGGAGACACTGCGAAACACCCCCCAGACCTTTCCTGCAACCTTGGCTTGGCCAAGCTGAGGTTTATATTTAGATCTCCAGAAGGAGAAGCCAGGAGAAAGGCGACTTTTAAGCCCTGCCTGTAGCTCCCTTCCTCCGGGTGGGAAGGTGGCTCAGAAACCAGTCGCCCGTCACATCCCCCACCGTCCCCTCTCATCCCCGCGGCACGTCTGTGGCCACCAAGGGCCTGGTGGCTGCCGGCACCCACGTCTCCATGCCTTGCCTGCATCTTTGCAGGGACTTTCTCCCCCCGTACTGGCTGTTTTCCACGCAAGGGCACCTGGTGGGCACCTACAGCCCTGAACACCACCCCAGTGACTGCGGGCGCTCTCCTGCTCCCATCCACCTCTGGCACTTGGACCGCGAAGCCCTCAATGCTGTTTGTACCATGCTGTGTACAACGAGAACGACAAACCTGGTAACGTTCCAAGACCTTGTAGACCCTTCCTGGTGCCCTGGCATCAACCCAGGGCCGAACCCGCTACTTACTGTTGGGTAGAGAGCACGAAATCCCAAGAAGAGACCTTTTAGGGCCAGAATTTCCCTCTCCTTCGACTCCTGGAGGCTTTGGCTCAGCGAGTGGCTGTTGGCAGAGCAGCTGCTGCTGCTGTCAGATGGTCATGAGTGAAACCTGAGGACATGCAGGGTCCTTCAGGTAGCCTTCGGCCCCGTCTCAGCTGTGGCATTCGTCCCCTGCCGCGCCAATCATGGGGTTGGCGGCGCCTGCAAACCCCTCTCGGCCACATCGCCCGGCGCTGAGGGGGTCCCTGCGTCCATGGACCGACCCCCTCAGCACCATGGCCAACCCGGCCACATGCCCAGCCAGGGGGACGCGTCCAGCCGGGGAGGTCTCAATGGTGGAGCAGTGTGTCCCAGATGTTGAGGTGGCTTTGGGCTGGCTTTGGCACTAAACGGGCTGGTGGGGAGGTGGGAGGGGAGGTGGGAAGGGACCCCAGCCAGCACCTCCCCATCCATCTCTCCCAGAAGTGACATGAAGTTGGAAAGAGCAGCGGGACAACTGCAAGGGCTGGGGCAGGGAGACGGTGCCAACCCTGCTGCCAACGTCGTCTGAGTTGCTGGCTCTTTGGGACCTTTACTCGGTCCTGCAGCACCCAGCACTGGCCACAGCTCCTCCTCTAGCTTGCAAGTGAGGGGCATCTGTCCTTTCTGCTTTCTTCCCCCCGTGCCTGCCCTCTACCGCTATCAAATTTTGCACCACCACCACGTTTCTTTACACACCAGGAACATCCAACGGCCAGTACGACCAGCAGCCCTGAAGGGTCACCCAATTTTGACACCAGCATATTTTGACACCTTTTGTCCCTTGATGCACACCCTGCCTGAGGAAACCTCTGTGGGTCTGAGCCAGACCAGGGTGTCATGGGGTGGTGCAAAAGGGTGGCTTGCTGTGTGGTTGTCCCCCTTCTTGACAGGCCCCTTTCTGACAGGGCCTTTGGGTGCTCTTCGGGTGTTCTTTGCATGCCCAGGTAGTTGTACAGGTGTGTAGCGTGCTCAGGGGGCACCCAGGAGTGGGAGGAGAAGGTGCCCATCTTGCAGAAGTCAACCCCTTTGGAGTGCACAGGGCTACATTGGGGGTGGGACAAACACCCCAGCACCCAGCCTAGTCAGAGGGAACTCATTATAGAATCACGGAATGGTTTGGGTTGCAAGAGACCTTAAAGCCCACCCAGTTCCAACCCCCCTGCCCTGGGCAGGGACACCTCCCACCACACCAAGTTGCTCCAAGCCCCATCCAGCCTGGCCTTGAACCTCTCCAGGGATGGGGCAGCCACAGCTTCTCTGGGCAACCTGGGTCAGGGTCTCACCACCCTCACAACAAAGAATTTCTTTCTAGTATCTCATCTAAACCTCCCTTTCAGGCTCAAACCCTTCTCTGTCATCCTATGGCTCCCCTCTCTGACCAAGAGTCTCTCCCCATCATCTCTCCAACTCTGCTGGCTCTGTGCAACTCTTCTGCTGCTCATCCGGTCCCAACATACCCTGCAGCAACTTTCCCATGCCGGCACGTGTTTTCTTGGAGCTGAAGGACCTGCTGTCCCCAGCCTGGCATCCCTTGCTGCCGTGTTCCCATGGCAATTCCCCTTTCCCTGCCTCCAGCCTCTCACCCGTGAGGGTCCTTGTGCTCGCTGGTATCCCATACAATTGATACAAACAAGGCCAAAAATTGTGAACCTGAGCTCCCAGGCAGCTGGGAAGTGAAGTTCCTTGGCTTGATTTTGGTTTTTTGCTCAATAATTTTCCTTTTCTCTTCAAGACCATGTAAACACAGCAACGCAGGAGACCGAGTTTAGCTCATGGGGGAGAGGTGGTAGGAAGGAGAATTAGCGCCGTGCAGAAGATGCTGAAGGTGTACTTTGGGAAGCATAACTTTGATATTTTTTTTTCAATTAAAAACCCACCCCAGGGCTTTTTTTTTTTTTGGCTGCTCGGAGGCCAGACCAGGCTCAGAGTGGCTAAATCCAAAGGAAGGAGGGAGTGAGGAGCTCCCAGAGGGTGCTACACCCACAGCAGCGAGCAATGGGAGCCCGTTGGGAGCTCAATAGCAAAGCACCAACCCATACCCATGGGCACAGAGCCCTCTCCGTGCATCCAGACCTTGGTGGCTCCAGCTGGTCAGGAGGGCAGGGACAGGGAGAGCCTCCTGCTGTGGCTACGGGGACTTTCCACTTGCTGCATTGGTCACAGCAGGAAATTCAGGGGATGCTCTGCGGGTCCCATCAGCTGCCAACTGCCCTGAACACAGCCTTGTCACCGCCCCGAAGCCTGTGCAAGCTGCACTGTTCTCTTTTTCACTTTGCCTGGAGCCTGGAGCAAACTTGGGGTGAGGAACCTGAGGGTGGAAACCCTGGGATAGGTCTTCTGCCCTTTGGAAAGTTGGAGCCACCCTGGGGTGCCCAGCTGAGCAGTGGGCAGGCACAAGGACACAGTTCGGCTGCAAAACCAGCTAAATCCCAACTGGAATGGGGGCTTGGGGTGTCCAGAGGTACTCACAACACTAATTTGAGAGCAAAGACCATGTCTTGGGGGTGACAGGGTGGGATAAGGGCAGTGCCTGGTACAGCCTGAGGAACACTGGGGTGTTGCAGATGCCTTGGTTGGTATTTTTCCCCAAAGCTGCTGGTGCTGGGCACATCCTGCCCCTCTCCCTGCTGCAGGGGGGACCGGCGGCTTCCATGGGGGCTCTGTGGGGCTGAGCCCTGGCTGGTCTCTGTGCTGGAGAAAGACAGAGCTGCCTGCCTGGAGCAGGATGGAAACACGCTGTTCCAGCGAACCGGGACACAGGGAAGGGGTATTTGCAGGGTGAAGCCCCCGAGCTACAAAGCTGGGCACATCCTGGAGAAGGGATGCAGGAGCAGGTGCAGGCAAAGGCATGGGGGCACCCTGGGCACCCAAGCAGGGTGGCCTGGCAGCCCCCAGAGGAGCAGGGGATGCAGGCAGGGAAAGAAGCAACAGGCAAAAGCACAGCTCTCCCAGCCCTCAGCATTATTCCCATCCCCGCAGCTGATTAACCCTCAGCTGGCCAGGGCTGCAGAGGAGGGTCCTGGTGGGTGCCAGCTCTTGCCTTGAGAAGTGTGCAAGGCTGGGTGCCCACTCCCCTGAAGCGAGGTGGCCCCTTACCTTACTCCCTGGGTGCTCTCAGGACCCTGGGCAGAGCCATTGGGTGCTGGTACTGCGGGTCAGCAGCCGGTAGCCCCCCCGGGATGTGCTGGGGTTCCTCCACGCTGGTTGAGCCCCTGTCCCAGGCAGTGCGTGCGGGGACACTGTGCGCTCCAGGGCTGACACCCTGGATCCGATGTCAGTGCCCGAGGCTGTGTGGTGGGGCCGCAGTGCCACCCACCGGCAAAACAACCCTCCTTCCCCCCCCCCGGGCACCCCGCTGCCCCGGGGGAAGGACAAAGCACCCCCAGGGCAGGGGGAGCTATGGGGACACCCAGAAGCTGGGATACCCTGGGCCCTTGAGAAACTCAAAATTTGTCATCGTTTAGACAATTACTCTGTCACCCAGTGACCCCCCCCCACTCGGAAAGGGGAATCAGGAAAAGCAAGGAAATATAAACAGGTAAATAGGATGAGACTAAATAATTAACAATAATACTAAAGAACCAGTGTGGATGCTGATACCAATTTAAATATACAAGGATTATACTTGTCACTGTCACAGGAGGCTGTGTGCTCCCAGCAGGGACCAAAGGTGCGGGACAAAGCTATGGCTTTGGGAGGAATGGAAGGGCTCAGGGCTCTGGCACTGGGGCAAGGAGTTCTGAAACAAGAGAGAGAACTTCTCATCAAGCTTTCTGATTTCTACTGAATGTGATGTTTTTGGCATGAAATAACCCTATTGGCAACTTGGATGAAGTGCCTGGGTCTTGCTCCTCCTTGTTCCTGCTCCTGGGGAGCTGAAAAAACACTGAGATTTTGAAACCTGTACCTCAGAGCGGGCTATGAAGTAAAAATTTTAACTAGTTCAGGCACTAGAGTCTTCTAAAAGTGAAGTTTCCTCCAGCATTAGAAGGTAAATTAGTCCTGTGTCTCTCAAACCAGGATACCATGCTGGAGGGGAGACGGAGAAAATCTGTCCCAGCTCTGGTTCAGCCACCCCAAATATTGTAGAATCACAGAATGGTCAGAATTGGAATGGACCTTCAAGATCATCCAGTGCCAACCCCCCTGCCATGGACCGGGACACCTCGCACCACACCAGGTTGCTCCAAGCCCCATCCAGCCTGGCCTTGACCCCCTCCAGGGATGGGGCAGCCACAGCTTCTCTGGGCAACGTGTTCCAGTGCCTCACCACCCTCACAGAAAAGAATTTCTTCCTAATATCTCATCTTAATCTCCCTTCTTCCAATTTAAAACCATTACCCCTTGTCCTATCACTAGATTTCCTGACCAAGAGTCCCTCTCCAACTCTCCTGAAGGCTCCCTTCAGATCCTGGAAGGTTATGTGGCTGCAGGGCATGGTCCATGCTAGAGATGCAGCAAACCTTTTTGAAAACTTTTCCCGCAGGCTGAAGGTGACACAAAGTCCCCGTGGAGGTGGCACACCTTCCCTCTCCTGCACCCATGGTGGCCTCCTGCCTTCCCAGGCTCTGCCAAGCACTGTGGAGGCCATGGGGTTGAAGCCCAGTGGGTCATTTGGGGGTCAGGTTGAGCACCCCAGAAGGGCCCATATGCAGCTGAAAATACATGCAAAACCCAGTGCTTTTCCAAGCTTTCTGGCAACTGTGACGTTCCCACCGAGCATCCCCAACCCCAACGCAATCTGCTCCTGTCTGTCTCCCATCCCTGCCAAAACAGCATCTTCCTTGCTAATGACAGAGAGAGACGTTTATTCACCTGTGGACTCTTCACGGCTGCAGGCAGGCATTCATTTGACAGCTGTTGTGCTCCTCTGGAGGTTTCCTGGCAAGCAACGCAGGATGTTGTTGGCCCGGGGGTTTCTTTAATGAAGCATCTTCCCATCTCGCCTCAAATCAAGTCTGGGGCTCTCTTTCCCTCTCAACGCCTCTTCATGAGACCAGGCAGGATCTCTGGAGATCCTGCAAGCCTGGAAAGGGGCCAGCCAAGTGGGTTTTATTTAAGGAAGGACATGTGGCTACACGGAGAAATTACAACCCGGGAATTGTGAGAAGCTGTGCTGAGATCGAGTAGCTGGGGTCCTGGGGACATGACAGAGGCTGGAAGGTTTGGGGAAAGGGCATTTGAGGCCTTTCTTGCTCCTGGAGGTGAGAGCTCAGCCCAGCATGGGTGAAGGATACTCATAGGGGGAAAATGGGGAAGGCTGTGGTGTGGTGGTGACAGCTCTGACCCAGAGGTGACACAGTGCCAATGATACACCCATCTTCTGTTCCTCACCTTCCTCCTCCATGTCCACTCCATGGCCATGCCCAGAGCCTGACTGCTTCACCAGGCAGGGAAAAAGCAGATATTTCTCCCCCAGGGGATATTTCCAGGTGTTACAGACATTGGTAGGGTTTCCATCCTCTAGCAAGCCTGGCACCAAGGGTTTGGATCCTGGGTTTGTAGAGCAAAGCAAACCTCTGAAAAGCAATGCTGGATCTCAGAACAAGATTTTATTGGCAAAAACCTCATTAGTTCCAGGAAAACAAGTCCCCAGTGATGACGAGTGAGCCTCACTGCTTGCAAACCATCCTATTCCTCTGTTGCAAAGCCCCTGGGAGAGCTGCAGAGCCCCTCCAAGCTGGCATGGAAAGGGTGATGAACCATATTCCCCGGCACCGAGAGCAGCTGAAGGAACAGGCTCGGGAGAAAGGGAAATGTTTTGGAGATCAGGGGAGGATCTGAGGCATAAACCATTGGGGGTCTCACCTGGGAAGCTGTGCGGTATTTGTCTCTGTATTTGCTTCTCCCACTCCTAGTATGGTTCCTGGTGGTTGTGTCTGGGTATCTTCCCATACGGGAAACAATTTTGTAAAACAGGGAAGGAGGGGAAAATAACTAGCAATAAATCCCTTCAGCATTGGGGCTGCTTCAGTTTTTATTCCAGTGCCAAATGAAAAATGCCAGATGTCCTTTTTGAAATATTTGTGTTTCCTAACTGATCCCGGAGCAGAAGAGGTGGAGAAGCTCTCTTCCCTTTGCCTAAAACACTGACCAAAGAGCTTTCGGGAGGGCAAGACACTGTCACAGGGATCCATGAGATCCACCAGCACCTGAGCAGGCAGAGCCTTTCCCAACAGCTATTCAAACCCACCCTCTGAGGATGCCAGACCCAGAACCTACAAAATCCTTCTTTCGGGGTTTCTGGGACCTTAGACGTGGAGCTGGACCACCACCACCATCCTCAGGAAGGTATTTCCCCCCAAGTGCCATCTTCATCATGCTGTGAAGTCTTGGGTTGCCAGGTTGAAGACGTTGCTCTCCATGGAGGACTGCCACTTGCCCCAGTTCCTCTTGACCTCAGCTTGGACCTGAAGTGACACCACAGATGGGTGCTGTCACCTAGGGGCACCCACCAGCACCCAATGGAGGGGCAGAAGCTGCATCTGGAGCTTAACAAGGGATTTGTGGTGCCAGAGGGTGGGGACCCCCACGGTTGTGTGTATGCCATGCTCACTGGAATGCACCCTTGGAAGTGTCTGTGTGCCCACGTGCATGGCTGGTGATGAGCAGTGGGTGGGTGCTGGGGGGACACACGCACCTCTCCATTCAGGAAGCAGTACAGTAGAGCCACCAGGAACCCCTGAAAAGGACAGAAGCAGCAAATTTCACCCAAGGAAAGGGGATGGACTCTCTGTGTTGATCTGCTGCCTGCAGGTAGCTTCCTCTTACACCTCTTACCCCATCCCACAGGTGGAAGGTGTACGGGGTCAGTGCAAGTTCACAATCCAGAACCCTTGTACTTTGTCCTTGGTGTCTGAGGAGCATCTGGGACATCGTTCCCTCCCAAAAGAGTGCAAAGCCCCAGCAGCACATCCCGGGGTCCCCTGGTGTGATCTTGGGATGGGACAGGATGGCTACATGGGGTTTTGGCCTCCCCATCTCCCCCCAGTCTGTACCTGGTAGGAGCCGAGGACCAGCTCAAAGTAGAGCCGGGCGTCCACACCGATGTGCTCAGGGAAGAGTGCGAAGACCACATAGTGCACCCCGAAGAGAGGGATAAGGAGCAGCGTGGACTTTGTCAGCCTCCTGTGAAGAGTGGTGGCATGAGCAGGGAGCCTGGCTGCAAGTGATAGTCCTGCTGCCCTGCGAGACAAGACCTTCCCAAGAGCTTGGTCTTAACCCAAAATAGGTTTTCTATGACAGGTAGGTCTTGGGGGCTCCAAAGATGGTCCTCCTCCGTGCTCCTGGGTCCCTGCTGCCCTTGGACCCCCTAGAAACCGGGGCTGAGGGGAGCTCCTGGTTGCCTGAGCTGGCCCTTACATGTACTGCTGCTTGTAGTTTTTGCTGATGTCCGGGGACCGGATCTTCTGCGCTAACATCCTGGTGACATTGAGGAAGATGAGGAAGTTCACCTGCCACAGGAAGCCATGTCTTAGGCTCTGCACAGACTCCTGGTTGGGTCCCCCTGTCCCTGTGGGACCTCCAGCTCTGGGGTTGGGATGACCAGGGGACATACTCACAAATATGGCCAGGAGGATGGGAGCCTTGATCACCCACCAGTACAGGCTGGTGTAGTCATCCCAGCACCTGTGGGAGAGGAGAAATGCCTCTGCCACCCACTTGCACCCTTTTAGACCAGATCTTGCACCACTTTCCCCCCCTCAGCCCCCTGCCCCGTTTGCACAACACCTCTTGCAACAGGGCCCCACCAGAAAATAAAAATAGCTTTAAAATGAAGTGCTGCCCAGCTTGTCCCCTCCTGAGCTTCTCATGCAAGAGGTTCATCTCCCACAACTTGCATGGGGGACATGTGGCCAAGCTGACCTGGAGAAAGAAGAGGAGTGGCTGCTCTTACCCATGGTTGTCGTACTGCAGCCTGGTGACCACCCAGACGCAGACTGTCAGCATGGGGACGCCTGCAAGGACAGGACCCAGGCAGGGATGTGGAGTCACCTTGGGCCTCTGGGGAGTCTCTGTACCTCCCCTCCATCCCTTGTCCCCAAAAACACATGTTTGGGGTCCTGGAGGTGGTAGGAAAATGACAGAATTTCCCCCTTCTTTGGGTTTTAAAAGCAGATAGTGGCTATTGATAATGATGTGTCACCTCCTGGCCAACCCCCTGCCCCTCTCTGTGCTCTTACATCTAACCTGGGCACCTGGGATGGGCATTTCCAGCCCCAGATGCATGTGGGAAGAAGGAAGGACCTGCCTCTGTCCCATCCTGACCACATGCAGGATGGATCAGCAGCAGATACAGGATCATGCTGACTGACCAAGCATGATGCCACGCAGATTGATGCTGGGGTGGGGGGCCATGCCATAAGCAGCCATGGGAACTATCGTGCCTATGGACCCCTGGCCGGGTGGGGGGTGCCTATCCCAGTCTGTGCCAATGGGACCTCACTGGAGGGGGGTGGGTGTGCTGGGGGGCCCTGCACTCACCCCAGCCGATGAGGATGTACCACCAGATGTACCTCTTGTCGGAGGTGAAGGTTAGCAGCAGAAGGGTCTGCAGGTACATGCCCTCCACCAGCAGCCAGTAGAAGTTGGCCAGGATGGAGTACTGGAAGAAGGCGATGGCTGCTTTGCATTTCACCTGTGAGGACGAGGAAGGGGAAGGGCTCAGGAGAATGAGCTGGCACCAGACCGTCTCCTGAGGGCACAGGGGATGGGCAACCTCCCTGTCCATCTGGCTGAGGAGACCCATGATGGTCTTTTGGTGTAACCCCGAGGATTTTCTGCTCTGCCTGCACAGCATGGGCAGATGACCGCGGGCTGTCATGGTAGGACCTTTAGAAACCTGTGTCTGTGGTGTCCACAGCACTGTATCTGGGAGGCTGCCTGCTGGCGTTTCTGCTTCTGTTGATACCCCAAATCTGTGCAGCCAGAGGTGCCAGGTCTGTTTGCATGTACCTGGGGCTGTGCAGAGCTTTAGCCCTGCTGGGAGACCCCCTGAGACCAAGGAGAGCTTTGAGGGCAGAACATGTTTGCTGCAGACAGGGTCCATGCAGGGATGTAAACCTCCTGAAATCTAAGCAAGCCAACTCTTCCTCCTCGGGTTCCTAGACTCTTTTTCTCTGTTCTTTTCAGCTCTAAATCTAGCACAGATCCACCCTGACCCCTCCAGATCAGCTCATGGTGCTCTCTCCTGCACCATACCTGGGCTGAGACTCGGTGCCTTACCGTTGACATGGTGCAGTGGTCAACAGACTCATCTGAGAAGAGAACAGCATCCTTGAGGAACACGGCAGCCCCACGCAGTATGAATGAGGTGAAGAAGTGGATGTGGATGGAGTTCCTGGTGCAATGAAGCTTCCTATGGGAGGAAGAGATGTGCTGTACCCAGGGAGGAGCAGGGAGAACAGGCGGGCAAAGAAGCTTCTCGTCAGGAACCATTTCCCTGTCTGGACCCCAGCCGAGGGGACTATGTCTTGGCAGTGGTCAAGCACAAAGCCCTGGAGAAGGTTTTCCTGCTCTGAAATCATGAAGGAAAAGGTTGTGCTGTGTTTGGAGCTGCTGCCCGGGGGTGAGGTATGCTGGAGCACATCCTCTAGCCGCCTCTGGAGAGCATCCTTCTGCAGAACAGCGAGGTCTACAAAAACAAATCTCGCAAGGGCAACCTGAGCGTTTAAAGTCTTTGTGTCAGCAGGAAAGGACATTATTGCAGTTTGTCTCATGCCTCTCTGGTTATCTGTGTTGGCAGGGATGGACCCTGGCTGCTCTGGGAGGGGAGGGACTGAGAACATCCAACAATGCTCATGATTTACCCCTCTTTCCTCCAGCTCATGGGGCAGCCAGAGCTGAGCCCTACCTGAAGCAGGAGAAGATGCCAATGGCCAGGAACAGGGCTGCCAGGGATGTGGAGTAGCCACAGGTGTAAAGAACCTTCATGGTGACAAAATAGCCTTTCTGGAAGGGAAAGCACCAGCAGAGTGAGGCAGCATGCGCTGGGAGGTGGTGGTCTGTGGTGGGCAAGGAGGTGGCAGGGTGATGGCCTGGCCCTTGTGCCCAGCCAAGCTCAGATCCCTCCAGGCAGCCCAGCAACAACTTCATCTTCGCGTTTTGTTGCCCAAGGTGGGGTAGGGTGATGCAAGGGAGGGGTCCCCAGGGCCCTGGGGGACCCACTTGCCTTGGCCTCAGTGTCGTTGTTGATGCCAATGGCCTCCAGCTCACAGGCGTTGTAGTAGGGGGGGCTGGGGAAGGTCCATCCCACCTCTGTGCAGTTCCTCCAGATCAGCGCTGCAGCGAGAAGAAGGGACCTCATGAGAGCCACAGGCATCGCCTCAGCATCCGCAGCCCCACAATGCCCGGGAATGGCACCCTGCTCTCAGGGAGGGAGCCTGAATTACAGCACCAGCATCCCAGCTGTGACAGAAACCTGGTACCCGAGTGGCCTGGCTGCCCCATCCCTCCCATCTGGATCATATCTCTGGTGCTGTGCCTGGAGGTGCCAGGGCATTTTAGGACAAGATGTGAAAGCAAGCATGAATCCTCATGCTGGGAGGCAATTAAGGCTGAAAAGGGGTCTTTTTCATCTTGCAAGGGCTTTGCCAAGCCTCTCCTGAGCTGTGTCTGCCCTAAAGACATTTACTAACCTTCCATCACCTTTGCCCAGACGAGGAAGGGCTCAGATGTTGTGGGAGCTGTTTGGGGCTCTCATTCACAGTTGGCTGCCCCCGAGATGGATGGAGGCAGCAGCTCCCCTGGCAGCAGCACCCACCCTGGGAGAGATCCTGGGCTTGAAATAATCATGGTCTTACATTTGTGTGGCTTGGCGTGGTGCCCAGCACATCAGGAGTACTAGGCTGGTGCGTGGAGATGGGGACAGGAGGGCACCAAGCAGCTTGGGGACTTTCCTGGTGTCACCCAGTTGGAAGATGAGGTCCACAAGTGCTCTACCCACAGGGGATGTTTGGTGCGAGGTGATGAAAGAGTTTGGGGACTCCCCTGGCGTGGCAGAACCCTGCTTTTGCCCATCCCCTGATTGAACTGCAATATATGCCAAGCTTTTAGGAAAGGCAGGAGCTGTGGGACCGGAGGGGAAGGTCTGGGGTGTCAGAAGGACCCCTGGCAGGCAGGGGTGGGTGCAGCTCAGCACTCGGTCCTGGGGGATGAACCATCTGGGCTGGATTCAGAGCACTGCACCTTTGGACTTCTTGAAGACATGGAGGATGTCAGGGCAGGCGACGGCTCGGGACTGTCCGACGGGCAGGGCTGACCAGCAGCTCACTCCATCCCACTCGGTCAGGCAGCCTGGCGAGGGAGGGGACAGTCGGTGTTGTGGGGAAGGGACATGCCGGGGACACACAAACACACAGAGACACAGCCCCCCGGTGCCCAGGCACGGCTGCGGGGGTGTAATGGGAGAGCAGAGAGCATCCAGCTGTCACCCGATCTATGGGACCATACTGTACCCCCTCAGGAATTAGGAGCATCCCAGCTCCAGTTCTGGGAACGACATCCCCCTGCTCTGAGATCTCCTTTTAGCCCCATTGCCAGATAGGATCTGGTATTTCCTGGGGCTACGTCAGAGCCAGAGCTCCTGTGAGGAGACCCTGGGAGATGAGGGTGCAGGAGGGGTTGGGACTTTCCTGGTGGCATCTAAAATAATGCAGGATTTCTGTCCCCAGCTGAGGTTGTGGCCCAGCTTGGGACATCTCTCCAGCCTGGAGGAGGAGGGCAGGAGAAAGCACTGCAGGACTTACTGGAAAGCAATTAACTTAAACATGTTTTCCTTCTCTGTCTAGCACTAAGTTCATCTGTAAATGATTCCCCAATTGCCTTGGTAACGAGCACGGCCGAGGAGGTGCAGGGCCTTGAAGAATTAGTGCTGCGGCACAACGGGATGAGATACAGGCATCGTCACACTTCCAGGACAGCTCCCCTCCTAGCACATGTACGTTATTAACCTTGTAGATATACATTATTAGCCTGCAGCCACGTCTATTTCCTGCCAGGGAATGTGGGTTCAGACAAGACCGATTAGTTTTCTCTGATTTGGGGCAAAGCCTTCTATAGGTATCTGGCCAGGCTTGGAGGGATTTGCAAGGCTGTCATTGCAATGTCAAGGTATGTCTTAATTTCTGCTCTGGAGGACAGGGGAACCAGCACAGCTAGTGGGGACAGTACTGGGAATGTTTGCGTTGTGTCTTGGGATTTGGGCAAAATCTCTGGAGGTGTCTGTATGGCAGAGCCATCCCTCTGTATGTAAATGCATCACTCGCTGTGTCAACGAGCCCTTCCAGTACAGTAAGTTGCTGTGGGACCACCTGGTTGGGAGCCAGAGGACGCATGGCACGGGGGCTGAGCTGGGATCCATGCAGCTCTGTAGTACAATTCCAGGGAATAAAGTCACCCCTCCATTTGGATGGGGAGAAAAGGTTTAAATCTCCCTTCCCACTTGGTTCCCCTCTCCTGGGATGGTGCAGTATCTAAAAAAAGACCCCATTTCTTAGCGGTGAGCAAAGTGGGGACAATTCTCCCATGGGGAAGAGGCGATGGAGGCAACATCTAGGAGGAAAGGGCAAAAAAACCTGAGTAAAGGAACTGGCACCGTGTCTTATTGCCCACCTCGCAGGCAGGAGCTGTACCCTCAGTGTCCCCATCTTGTTGGTCCTCAGTGGCCACCACATCCTCTCAGTCCCCTGTTCCCAGGCTCCCAGCCCGGCAGCCCAAGGTGTTTGGTGTGAACCGACCCAAAGCACTGTTTTATTCCAGTTTTCCCAGTGGAGGGATTGTTAATCCCTGAGATCAGTATTATCCTTATGACGTTTTCCTTCACGTGACTGAATAGAGCATTTTTTTCCCCTCAAAGTATAGTTTGATGGCATTATTCCTGCTCAGCCTCAATTATACACAGACCTGCCAGGGCCACCCCCTTATTTCCTGCTGTTCTTATTGGAACCTGGAGACCTCCAAGAGTGATCATTGAGGACCACTCCCCTCGAGGGTTATTTCTTCCAGACTATTTCTGAAAATGCTGCGAGCAGTGGGGCAGAATTTGAAGGGAAAGCACCACAAATGGGATCTTTGACCAGTTTTGGGGCCCCACGATGGGTTTCCCCAACAGGAACCTCAGCATCTAAGGTCCTCTCCTGCTCCTTCACACTATTTTGTCACCGTGTCCAGGACACCTGAGCCATCCCCTCCACCGTCGCTTGGTGCCATGCTCACCCTGGCACAAGCAAGGAAGGGGGAAAGGATAAATTCAGTTCAGGTGGGTAGCGGAGGCGGCAGGAAAGCAGGAAATCCGGGATTAAACAGTGATTTTAATTATGCATTCATGCTTCTTGCTCGTTTTCCTGCAGTGAGATTACATCCCCCTGGCTGGCACAATCTGGGCTGCAAAAATGGACTTTTTCCAATCAGCTTGGCTTTTCCCTGCTAAGCTGGATGATACGTTATATCTCTGCACAGTTACTTAAGCAATTATGCACCTTAACATGCATTTATTGAGGTGTTTCATTTTTTACATTTGTATTAGCTGAAATCTATAGAATGACGCATTTCTTATTCTGCAGGTGATAATTTCTACCCAGAATTTGAGCCAAGCTGCTTCTGGACGGAAACTGAAATGTAATTAAAAAAAAAAAAAAAAGTACAAAAGCAGCACTTTAAAACTACTTTCCAATTAGTTAATTGGCTTAAAAGTCCCAGATATGTAAAAAAAATTAGGTTACTCAAAACACCTTGTTTAGCATTAAAAGTAACTGAATTAGGAAGGCACCACTGTGTGACACTGGTGGTGATGGCCAGGGCTCTACATCCCTCTGCCCGGCCCTGGAGCATTGGTGCAGGGGGGATGGGAGCGGGGCAAGAGGTTCTCTTTGGGGCACAGACCTTGCTGCCATACACCTTAAAAGTGGGGAGACTCATCTCCTGTGGTTATTTGCATCCCTCATCCCCCCTGCACTCCCTGCATGAAATCTCAGCCCCTCTCTCTCTTTGCAGCAGCAATTTTGGGGTTTCCCAGGGGTGCTTAGGATCATTACGGTTGGAAGGGATCTTTAAGAACATCGACTCCAGCTCTTACCCCCAGCGCTGCCCAGTCCACCACTAACTCACGTCCCTCAGCACCATATCTACACATTTTTTCAATCCCCCCAGGGATGGTGACTCCACCACTGCCCTGGGCAGCCTGTTCTAATGCTTGACAACCCTTTCTGTGAATATTTTTTTCCCCCCTAATTTCTATCCTAAACCTCCTCTGGTGTAACTTGAGGCTGTTTCTTCTTGTCCTCAGCCTTCACCTCTCCATTTTCCTGAAAATACCTTCTCTTTTGCACCACCCCCCTGCCCTTGCATCATCCACCGAAGACCCACTTGGTAGATCCCCCTCCTCCTCCCGAGGGGGGTGAGCCCTGTGCACGGTGAGTAGCTCATACTCACCTTGCTGCCCAGAGGGTCCTGGGGGGGCTGATGTTTGCCTTTCACTCCTGATAATCTCCAGACATTCAGCTTCTTGCTCTTGGAAATAGAGGACGACGGAGCAGTCAGGATGTGTCGCTCGCACCTTAGGAGGGAGGAAAGGGCAGACAGTGGGATGCCGGGCATTGAAAGCCTGGAGCAGGCAGGGCACCAGCCAATATTCACTATTTCTGTTGCAGCCAGCCCCAGGAGAGCCTATCTACGTAACGGTGCTTTTGGACCCTGACATTTTCTTCGCTTTCTACCGTTTGCTTTGTAAACACCATAAAGAACCACCGCAATTATTTCTAATTCCCTCTGAAAGCGTTCAATGCTTAAGGGCACCACTCTGCTGAGACGCAAGCTCCATGCAGAAGGAGCTGAGCTTAAAGACGGAGGGGGCCAACCCCATCAGCAGGGCAGAGGCAAGCACGTTCCAAGCTTGAGCAAGGAAACCATATAATTAGAGATTTGGAAAAAAAAACAAAACGAACCAACCAGCCAACAACACAAACCCACACCTATTTTGGCATATCTAATCCATCCCTTGCTGGCTGGGATTTGCTCATACGGGTTTTGCCCACGTTCAGGCGAGTGGATTTTAATCAGAGGCATTGGTAAAGGCTGTTGGAATTCAGCTTTCTCCTGTTCCCCATCTCTTCGGGGAGATGCTGCAGAACAGGTGCACTGACCTCCTTAAAATCTCTTGGGTTTGCGAGAAGTGCTGAAACACCAAAGAGTTCCCCCTGACTTCACAGCTCCCAAAAATGCAAGGGATGTGGTGGCTCAGTGCCCTGGGAGAGAATCTGCCTGGGAATCCCCACTTTTGGGGCTTCCCCCTTTGGTTTCCAGCTGTAGAGATGGGAAATCGAGGCTGAATTTTGCATGCCCACTCCCAAGCATCCATGCCTATTCCAATCCATCCACCCATCTCCATGAAAGGATGAAGTCGGGGCTGCAGCATCCAGAGACGAAGTATGCCTGGGGCAGGGTTTTAGGGCCAAGGAGAAGGGATTGGGTTGCTGGCAGTTTTAAGTGTGAGGCCAGAGATGTAGAAGCTGGAGACAGAGAGGGATGAGGGTGGGCAAGTGGACCCAAGGATTGGAGGAAAGTCTGGGAGGCTAAAACATGGCTTGGCTGAGTCCTGTCCTTCCCTGGGGAAGCCCTTCTTTCCTGCAGCCCCTCCCCTGGGGATCCTTCACCTCCCCCAGGAGACTGAGTTCCCTTTTCCTGCTGAGTGTAAGATTTAGAAGGAAATTCCTGCAAAACACATTTTGGTGATGGTTGCTGGGCACTGAGAACGCTCATTGTAGTGAGGAAGGATATGAACTGGCCAGAGGTGCCGCAGCCCCTTTTAGCTGCAAAGCTGCTGTTTTTTATTATTTATGGCAACGCAGCACGACTGCTGGAGCAGGTAATGTGCAGTGCTCCCTTTGGAGCCTGCTTCAGGGCGGGCAGCTCCTTGCTGTGCCTCAGTTTCCCCACCTGGGAAGGGGCCTGATGCCATCAGTCTCCTTATGAAGCCCTTAAAGTCTCTGGCACTGCCCTTATCCTGCTTGTGTTCCCTGCTCCTTTGCCTTTCTCTCTTTCTTTTTCTTTTCTTTCCTTCTTTCCTGCTCCCCCCTGCCCCCCCTTTTTTTCTTTCTTTTCCCTTTTCTCCTTTTCTTTTCCCCTTTTCCTTTTTCCTGTTTTCCTTTCCTTTCCTTTCCTTTCCTTTCCTTTCCTTTCCTTTCCTTTCCTTTCCTTTCCTTTCCTTTCCTTTCCTTTCCCTTCTTTACCTTTTCTTTTTATTTCATCCTTTCTTTTCCCATTATTTTTTCTTTCCTTTTCTCCTCTTTCCCTGTCTTTTAATTTTCTTTTCTTTTCCATTATTCACACCCTCCATCCCAGCTAAGGAGCTTGCAGAGCGAGCCAGCACCGGGAGCCATCCCGAAGGCTTTGCAGAGGAACGCCGAGCCGAAACCCTCCCCGGCCAGAGCCCTCCACCCCCCGGCTTTTCCCACCCAAACAATCTGACAAGTTTGGGCTGGCTTTGCCACACGGCTGTCAGACTCACCACACATTGTTACAGCAGCACGACCCCTCCGTGACCCCCCCAGTTTGAGCCAGCAGCTGGTCCCCGTGGGTCCCCACGGGTCCACTCAGTGAGGGGAGCACCCAATGTGTGGTCCTTGCCCCCTGCACCCTCCCGCCATCCTGACTCTCACCCCTGTGGATGCTCCCCCAGATCCCTGGGGTTTGGGGGCTCCTTCGAGGCATGGAGAATGATGTGAGTGAAGCCCTCTCCTCCAGGATCCACATCAGGATGGAGGGGACTGTCCCTAGGGCAGGGCAAAGTGGGGGTCACTGTCCCTGGGTATGCCCTGGAGCATCTCCTGGAGCTGAACCCCACTGGAGCTTTGCCGGCTGCCCCGGCCGGAACCCAAATGCTGTCTCACCAACGAGGAGCACAGTGGGGTCCCAGCATCTCCCACCTCCCTCCCTGTGCTGCAAATCCTCCCCCGGAAGCCACTGTAAAAGCCCGGGTGAGGGTGCAGCGGTGCCGGCAGTTCTGAGAGCTGTGACTTGGTGTCACCCCTGGGGTCAGGCAGCTGGAGGGACGGGGACAGGGATGGGGACGTGCTGGGGGAAACCTGACCAGCACCACAGGCATCTTGATCCCCAGGGCTGGCCGGACCCTGAAGAGGCTGTCACAGGCTGGGGACCACCACACACACTGCCCACCCTGTCCCCTCTGCAGTCCCCTCACCCCTGGGGACACTTACCTGGAGCATCGGGAGTGCGAGCAGCAGGACCAGCAGCGTGCAGGCATCGGGGGGCTGCCATGGGCCCCCCATGGCTGGAGCCAACCCTGTGCTGCCCTGTCCAGGGATGTCCCAGCTCAGTCCCTGAGGGGTTGGGGACAGCCCGGCTCCTCCTGTGTGACCCTGAGGGTGGGGGAGCACACGGGCACCCCAGCTCCCAAGGGTGACCCCACACCCTGCTCCCCTGAACCCCACTTTGGCTACTCCTTCCCAGCCCTGTCCTGCTCCCAGCTTCCTCTAGGACCTTTTCCCGATGAGGATGCTCAGTCCCTCTCAGGTGGTCCTGACCCACATCCCATCCCCACCCTGCTCTGGCTGTCTTCCCCTTTCCTTGCCCAGCACCGACGGGCTCCAGGCTCCGTTTCTCTGCGAGAATGAATGTCACAGCTCCTGGATCTGGTAATATGGGAGGCTCCACCCTCCACTCCCCCTCCCCACTAGAGGGTTGGATGCGAGGAGCAGCATGGGGGGGGACACCCCAACCTGGCACTGCCCACCGCTGAGCTGACAGCACCCCCCCATCTGCTCCTGTCAAGGACCCCCAATCTGGGCGCAGGGTGATGCTCGGGTGGGAGGGGCATG
The DNA here is from genome assembly GCA_013400375.1 of Thinocorus orbignyianus. Lineage (NCBI taxonomy): Eukaryota > Metazoa > Chordata > Aves > Ciconiiformes > Thinocoridae > Thinocorus > Thinocorus orbignyianus. Next base: position 64,291 of record VXBW01007444.1, read on the forward strand.
GAGTCCTCCCACCTGCTCCTTGGATGCTGCTGAGCTGGAAAACCACTGGGTAAAGGCTGTGGGAAGTGGGGGCGCCACCAGGATGGGGTGCAGGGGGCATGCCACTGGTCATCACGCTCTCTGGCCAGCTCCACATGGGGCCTGGGACTAGAGGGAAGGTGGAGAGCTCAAAGGAGATGGTGAGATGCTGGGACTGTGCAAGCACATGTGTGCAAGCACATGCCCTGACACGTGTGTGTGTGCCTGGCCACATGCGTGCATGTTGGCATGGGGTCAGTGATGCTCCTTCAAGCCCTGCCTGTACAGGGGGCTCCACCAACCCTGCCACCCTACCAACCCATCCCCAGCTCCATCCTGCACCTTCACCCCCTGCTTCTCCTCCCAGGGACACCCCTTTCTAAAATGGAACCCCCTGCCCAGAAAGGCCTGGGGTGCGCAGTGGGTATCTGGCAGGCAGCAGGCAGCTTTGCAAAATAACTTTAATTCTGCCCCAGTTGAGGCTTTTGGTCTCCACTGAGCTTGTGAGGTTGGTGGTTTGGTGCTGCTGGGACAGTGGGCGGTGATGAACCCCGGGAGAAGAGCAGCCCATGATGGACACCCACCACAAACCACCAAGCACAGCATCACTCCCAGCCATGCCCAGGGATGGGGCTGCCCTCGGGGCCAGCTACAGACCCCTGGGCCCTTACCTGGGCTCTTCTCCTTACACATATAAAAATAAATTTTAAAAAATTAAATATGAGGTATATTTATATAAAAATACTGTATATTAATATAATAAACATGTATGTTTAAATAANCATTTTAATGCTTTTAATGATGAAGCAGAGAGGGCAGGAGGGATGAAGGAAGGAGGAGGAAACCCAAGAGCGCAGGGAAGGCGGCCGTGATAATTTTTTGGGATTAAGGATCCAGCCTTGCGCTCCCAGGCCTTTCCCCCCCAAAATCCTCCTCCTCAAACCAACTCAGGTGTGGGTGATGGTGAAAAGAGGGGGTGAAAATAGCCCCAAGGGCCCATTCTGGAGGGCAGAGGGCTGGGGGCGAGGGGAGGGGGGCTGCTCTGTATTTGGTATTGGGGTGGGAGAAGGGTGAACCGTTTATGTTGCTAATTTTAGTAATCCTATGTCATTACCATTTCTTAACGAGGCAGCAGATCACATTAGCTACTCCTTCCACAACTCCTCCTAACGAGATAGGAAGCCAACAAACGGCTGCCGTTGCTCTGCTATTCAAAGACCTCAGTAAGGATCGCTAGGCAAATTAAGTACCCTTAAAAACAACAACAACAACAAATAATGAGTAAAAGAACGAGGTACTTAATATTTAAAAGCACTTGCGTGACATTATTAGGAGTGACCACTGCTGCTCTCGGGCTGGCGAAGGCTGAGCCTGTGGTGATGTTGACACGAGAAGCTGCTGAGACGCGGCTAAGATTCATTTTACCATCAAATGGTTTCCACTGAAATGCAAACACCCGTTCTTAATCATTTCATTTTCCAACAGCACATCAACACGCAGAGGGAGGGTGCCATGTCAGCTGCGGAGAAACCCAAACTGAAAGAACACCCCATGCAAACAACCCCATGCCCCACATCTCCCCACGGGTTGAGGGGCAGAGGAAGGGGGTGATGAGGGGACACCATCTGCTTTTGGCCCTGAGCCACCCAGCGTGTCTCCCCCCACAAAGCCGTGGTGCCACCTGGTGGCAAATAGACTTGAGGGTCCCATCCCCCCTAGTTGCTGGGGACAGGACCTCCTGCCCAGTTTGGAGGTGTCCGGGACCAGTCTCCACCATGGGAAAGGCCAGAGGAGTTTTGCCAAACACCACATAGCTGGAGGAGAAGCACTGCTTTCCCTTCCCCAGCAAGCACCCCATCTGATGGGGGGGAGCAGTGGGGACCCCTCAGGCAATGCCCAGAAACCTCTGCCTTCCTGAGCTGGTCTTGCCCTTCCTCCACTGAGGATGAGCTGGGACAGATGATGGTGGCTTGATCCCCTGCCTAGGTGACCTGCCCAGCCCAGCTGGCACTAGGGACATTGCTCTTAGGGAAGGTGCTCAGGGGGCTGGAGCCCCTCTGCTGTGAGGANGTTCAATGATGATTATATGATTCTGTGATTCCATAACTCTATGAAATGAGGTCAAACTCACTGCATTGCAGATCTTGGCCAGTCTGGGACCCTCCAGCCCCCTCGGGGCTCCCCACCTGGACCAGCACAGAGGCATCGATGGGGACAGTGATGGGTTGTTGAGTGGAGGGCACAGGAGAGGAGGATTTGCCTCAGGCACACACACTGCCGTGGGTTGCCCATGTCCCGGCGGAAGCCCTGGGAAGCTCCGGGAGGCTGCCCTCCAGCCACAGGCACTCCCATTAATCCTCCGCCAGCGCTGGGATTGCTGCTGGTGCCTGTCGTTAATTACAAATGACTCAGCCGTTTCCAAAGCAAATGAAGTCACTCGCAGTAATCTTTTTGCAAGTGGCAAGTGCTCGTTTACCCAGGACTGGAAATTACTAATTGTGTTACCTCCTTTCCACCTGACGGTGAAGAAGTGGGGTGTCCCCAGCCCTCGCCGACAACCTCTTGCTTAATTTTAGGCTCTGGGGAAGGAAACAGCCTGCAAAGAGTGATTCAGAGTGAGAGGAGAGCACAGTGGCTGGATGATGGCTTGAGGTTGACGGGACTCAAAGCACCAGCAGTGTGAGACCTCCTGGAAAGTCAAAGTGGCATTTTTGTTTGTAATTAGCTTTCAAAATGGGATGCTTTCACCCACTCGTGCTCCTGGACCCACAAAGCATCCCCGAGAGGTGTGTGCTGGTGTGGCTGTGTGTGACAGTATGGTGCAGAGCTCAGGGGACGGTGGCAGCCAACCTGCCACTCCGCATCCGGGGATTGTCTTCAAGTGCAATGACAAACTGGTTTTTGGACTGGTTTTTTTATACCCCTTAAGAGCCATCCAGAGGGATTATGGGGGAGGGGGGTGTGAATTGCCTCAGCTGTGCTTACTTCATCCTCCACCGGTCTTAGGCAAGGTTGCTGCCTCCTGCCTGTCTTTCCTCATTTTGGGAATCTTTCTGGGAAAGGGGAGGGTGGCACAAGGGATGCACCATCACCTTCTTGTCTTCCCCAGCTATGGGAGAGCAGCTCTGTGGGTTGAACTGGAGGGCAACCAATAACACACCCCAGGTCAAGGGAGGTCATTCTCCCCCTCTGCTCTGCACTGGGGAGGCCACAACTGGATTCCTTCCTCCAGTGCTGGGCTCCCCAGTTCAAGAGAGACAGGGAACTACTGGAGAGAGTCCAGCGTAGGGCAACCAAGATGCTGGAGGTCTTGGAGCATCTCACTGATGAGGAAAGGCTGAGAGAGCTGGGACTCTCGAGCCTGGAGAAGACAAGGCTGAGGGGAGACCTTCTTCATGCTCCCAAGGATCTGAAGGGTGGGTGGAAGGAAGATGGAGCCGGACTCTTCTCAGCACAAGCTGGGACTCAAGAAATTCCATTGGAATCTGAGGAGAAACTTGTTTGGGGTGAGGGTGTCAGAGCCCTGGCAGAGGCTGCCCAGGGAGGGTGTGGAGTCCCCTTCTCTGGAGACCTTCAAGCCCCACCTGGATGCAGTCCTGAGGGATGTGCTCTGGGCAACCCTGCTTTAGCAAGGGAGTTGGATGGGATGATCTCTGGAGGTCCCTTCTAACTCTGATAATTCCTTGATTCCATGATTCTGTGACTCCATGATTCTGTGATTCCATGATTCCGTGACTCAGGCTGCCATGGTGGAAAGGGGGGAGGCGCTGAGGACATTCAGAGCAGGTTCCCTGCCTCCCCTTGCTGTCCCACTGCTGGCAGAAAGTTTCCTTATGCTGCTCAGCCCTTTGCCCTGGAGCTTGAATCTTTCCTACAGATGAGAACAATATTAGCGTCAGCAAGGCGGATACCCGGGCTCTGTTCAGAACAAGGCAGGCTCTGCCAGAAGCAGGGGGTAATCAGTGAAGTAATTAAATGCACAAATAATGGGAATTTGGGAGCTATAACAAAAGGCAGAGAAACAATCCGGAGGGGCTCGGAGAAATTAGGAACTCAGAGCAAAATTTAATCAAGCGGAAAATAGCCTGACTGGAGCCAACGGCTGGGGGCTAAGGCAGCTCATCCCCTGGCATCTGGAGGTGTCTCCAGTGCCATTTTTGAGGCAGAAGAAGAGTTTTTGGAGAGATCTGTTCCTGCTTGGTGAACAGGGATGGCTGCAGGCTAGGTTCCTGGGAAAATTTCCCAGATCTGCACTATCAGTGGACTGCGGATTTTGGATGTAGTATCGATGGAAACAATGACCCAGAAGGGGAGTCAGGGGGAATGCAGCTGATAGAGATGGAGGAAAGATAACTGAGGCCAGTAGGAAGCTGGGCTGTTTTAGGGGAGAAAGAGGGTTTTCATGGCAATGAGGTTGCTGGGGCTTAAATATTTTATGCAGCGTTTCCCTGAGTTGAGCTGGGACAGGCAGAGCTCCCTGGCCAGGGGGAGATAAAGGGAAAACATGAGCTGGTTTTGGTCTGCTGGGCACAAATCCCTTTGCGAGCATCCTGGGAGGCACTGGTGGTTGGAGATAGTAGCAGGTTGGAACTAGGCCCTGGCACAATTGATTCCTGCCTGGGTTTCCATGGTGGGATGCAGTGGCTGGTCATTGCATCTCCAGGGATATGGTTCAGGAGGTTGGGAGCCAGACCTAGGGGACCCAGCGCTGTGCCCTGGGCACTCTGAGTGGGATCGAGTACTGGTGCGGCTGAGTGACATCCTCAGTCAATGTGTTTTGGTTGTGCACAGGGAGATACTGTCTCTGTGGACATGCAAGGAGACATCCCCTGGGGTGGAAGGAACTTCTCCCTCCATCAACAGAGACCGCAAATCCGTGGTGCACAGGCTGGGATGCCTCCATCCACGTCAACCACTGTAGAACCTCATTGATCAGATCTCAGTCATCTAAAGCTATCCCAGGCTCTCAACCATACCAATCTCCCAATGATCTCTGCAAAAGGCACCTCACCAGGTTTGCTCTGACATCCTGGACACCCCTCAGAGGCACAGGTGACACAGCTCATCCCCATGGGGACACACTGCCACTGCCTCCCGGTGCTTTCCACCAGCCCTCGATAGGACCTCTCAACAAGTCCCAATAAAAGAGGCTGTGTGGTGAGGAGCGAGCCACCCCGACAGAAAACATCCCACCAGCCCCAACCCCATCCTTGTTTTCCCATTTCTCTGCCTTCTGCCCCAGAGAGGTGACCTGGCAGCAGGCTAGAATCCAACGCAAGGCAATGACCCTTAAACTGTTTTCAGGCTGGTGAAGCTGCAATTGCCTCTGGCTTGGGACATTCCAAAGCCCCAGATTGCCAAAGCACACAAGAAAATTATCAGGGAGATGTCATCGCAGGTTTCCCCTCTCATCCCTCAGCTGAGAGACCATGGCTGTGTTTGGGCTGGGTATCCCCAAATATTCTCCTGCAGCCACCAAGACTGCACAAGCATAGCGCAGGAACAGCCCCGTCTCCCACCAGCAGTGATGGATGGGACCTGTGGAGACCACAGGGTGCTGGGACCTGGGATTTTGGGAAAGCCCTCAAAGCCACATGCTGTGAGATGCTACCAGCAGCCTCAGCACTGGGACCAGGTCTCCCTTGTCACTGGGACCAGTAGCAGGGCTTGGAAAACTCTACAGCTCCCTGCTCCCAGCTCAATTCCCTGCAGGGTAGGTTGTGCTGCAGGCTCAGAAATGCTGTCGGGGAGGGCACAAGCCATCCCTGCCCCACAGCCCATTGCAGTGGGAGGGTTATCCTGGGGGTACAGCACAGGGAAAACCAGCCTGGGGACGTTCCTCCACTGGCCCAACCTGCAGGGAAGGGTTTGTTTAGCTCCAGCAGCTATAGCAACAAGCCCTGACACCAGCAGCAGCCCTGCTTGCCCCATCGCCTGCCCCAACCATGGAGGTGGGGGCATCCCATGGGGTCTGGGGGGACACCCCGGCAGGGACCTACGTCATCCCACACAGGGTAAGCCCTGGAAAGCAGCTCTGGCTCTGGATCTATGGGGTGATCATGGCTCACGTGGGGAAAATAGGATGGGGTGGGAGGAGAAAGGACCTGGTTTTGGGTGGGTACTGGCATTGAGGGCAGCAAATCTGCTCCTTGCACAACACCTCCCGGCTCCCTGCAGACCCCGGGTACTGGGAAGGCCACTTCTGCACCAAGATGTGTCCCCAGGGGTTGGAACTTGCCAGGCATGCAATTCATCCAGGATTGGGGCTGTACTCATGGAAAAATGGGGGTAAAATGCGAGCCTCCGAGCCTCTCATTCATCCCTGCTCCCCCATGGGCCAGTATTGCTTCTCCTCCCTCCCTGACCCTCTCCTCCCCGGCTGACCCACTAATGGGACACTAAATTAAAGCAAGAGCGGGAGATCCCTGAGGTTTTCCTTCCCCTCCTGCCTTTCAGCTCCAAGCCAGGAGATCCGGTGGGGCTGTGCCGGTGCCCCAGAAGCCGGTGGTGATCCTCCAGCAGCTTCCCGGGACCGTGGCTTCCCTGACTGCCCCCGCCAGACCCCCAGACATCCGGGGAGGTGCGTGATGGTAGATGTCAATGTTAGAACCTGCTTAACTTCATCCTCTTCTTTTTTCCCCCCAGCCTTTTCAGGATGAGGGGCAGACAGAGGGGCTATGCCCACTTTCTTCAGCCTTGCACCATGCTTTCATGGCTGCTTTGCCCCACAGGCTGCAATTTTTGGTGATTTTACCAACCTTAAAGTCTGGGCTGGCTTTGGCCACCCTGGTATGCTCCCAGGGAATGGTTTGGGGCTGTTTTCTTAACTCCACCTCTCTCTGTTCTCCAAAATCCCATTTCACATGGGTGTAGGGACCATCACCAGAGAAAGCCAAGGTGGTACAGGCTCCCAGGTGGGACCGGAGTGGGACACATGCCAGCCCTAGAACCTGTGGGACCTGGAGGTGGGAGCAAAGACCGACTGTCTATAGGAGCTTCACCCAACTTTGTGCACCCAAGGACCCAGCAACCTGGGCTTGGGGAGCAGAGAGCAGAGACGGGGGAGATGGTGGTCCCTGGGGCACGCCATGGGCGAAGCTGTGCAGCATTGTGGGGAAGGGGAGGAGATGGATCTGGCTTTAAAAACATGCAGAGGAAAGGGCACGCTGAAAATGGGTGTGGGAAGAGAAAGGAGACCCCAGCCCGGCCCCTCGCAGCTGGCTGCTTTTCCAGTGGGATGGGTGGGATGCATTAAGAGCCCTTTGCGTGTCTTCTCCTCCCGGTTCAATGCCTGGCTGCTGGCCACCTCCCCGGCTTTGCTGTAACCTTCCTTGCTGGAGGGCTGGCTCCCTCATGGGTGCCCTGGGAGTCCGTCCCCACAGCCATGAAAGCATTTTGGGATCTGGCATGTGGGACACAGGGATGCCCAAACCCCTTTTTTTCCCAGGGTTCTGGCTAACGGGGGCTTAGGGGTCTGGTGCACAAAGCAGCAGGATCTCGGGGGCAGCCCCTCCAGCAGGTTTGCAGGCATTTTGCAGGGGAATTTCATGTCTGCAGCAAATTGGGGATGTTTTAATGGGAAGGCAGAGTCAGATACTGCACTTCCCCTGCAGCCAGATTGCTCTCAGCAGCCACCTTGTGGCTTAGGCAACCAGCCAAAGGACTGGGACGTGGACATGTACATGCACGGCCTCTCCAGGTCCCAGCAACTTGTGCAGAGCCAGGGAGGGGCTGGGAAGCCACCGAGCACCCCCATCCCGCTCCTCTCCTGCACTCAGCTCCATCAGTGCTTGCTCCTGGGAATGGAGATGGGTCCAGCCCCAGCTACTGCCTCCTTGGGAGGATCTCTGAGCCCTCCCACCACCACCCCGCATGACGTGGTGCCGAGCAGAGCTGACCCTGGCGTGGTCCCCACGTGGTGTTGCCCCGAGGACACTGGCTCTGCTGCCTGGTGCCAAGGCAGAGCCTTGCCAAGCTGCTGAGCACTGCCAGGACCACAGCAATTCTCCTCCAAATGGGCGGAAAGTCTGGTGCCTCCAGCACCACTAATCACCTTTTGTGAGCAGCCTTCAGCAAGCCAGACCAGATGTTTAATCACACTTGCGAATAAGAAAAGGCTGAAATATGGCTATTTTAAAGCGTTATTCAAGCAAAATAATTTTTAAATGCCATGTGAGCCTTCCAAATGAGGGTGGGGGAAGTCTGGCATAGGTCCCACTGCTTGGGCGCGGGGACAAGCCTTGGTGCCACTGCATCCCATCCCAGGCATTCATCCCATGGTCGTGTTTCTTGTGCCCTTGCTCTGATCTCTCTCTGAAGCAGAGTCCCTTACTCTCTGGCAGATTTAATTGAGTTGATGATGGTTCAAAACTTCCAAATGCACCAGGTGGTGATGAACAGCCTGGCTGTGTCTGCTCTGGCATCCTTTGGGTACAGGCCATCCCCAGCTGCTGCCCAGGTAAGTGTCAGGGATGCTGCAAAGGGTCCATAGAACCAAAGAAGACCAAAAGGACCAAAGAAGTGGGCAGAGAGACCTTTCCAGAGTTTCTCAGGAGAGCAGGATGCCCATGTCCTGCTTTGGCACAGTGTGGGACCCCTCCAGGCACAGGAGCTGGGTGGTCTCAGCTCATCTCAGTCCAGGCTCTGCAGCTCCTCAGTGGTTTGGGGCTCTTTGTGCTGGTTTGACCCCCAGCTCTACCAGCACAGATCACATACAGGCTTCTTGGAAGCGTTTTAGCCCAGCTGGGAAGATCCAGGGCCCTCCCTGCGTGCTGCGGTCTGGGCAGGGTGCAGCCCTGGGCTGCGGCAGCCGAGCAGCGCGGCTGAGAGCTATTCATTAAATCTCATTTAAAAGTTCATCTCAAATACAAATCACATTAAACATTTCATCTCCGTGGGGGGAAACAAATGCTGCTTTCTTGGCGGGGGCGAGAGCTAGGCTGTGGGCAGCTGCTTTGCTTGCTGCCAGCTGGCATTTCTAGGCATGTCCCCCTCCCTGTGGTGCCTGCCCAGTGCCCACCAGTTCACCCACGACTGTCACATCTCAGCAGCTGCATCAAACGGGCTCTTCCCAGCAGCATTTTGGGGTCCCGGCTGTGGGGCTGCCACCTTCCTGTCTGCCCAGCAGCCGGATTTCCACACTGGCCAACTGTGGGGCTTTGTGTGTGGGATCGAGACCACCCAGCCGGACCCTGGGAGAGCTGTTCCATGCTGGCAGCATTGCAGCCAAGCGCGGCTCCGTGGGAGCTCTCTCGCTGGTGCTTTTGGGGAGCTGTGCCCCAAGCTGCTGAAAGGAACCCTTTTGTTCCACCCTGCAGGTGATGGCGGAACCTTTGCAGACCGAAGAGGAAGAGGAGGCTGTGGTGTTCCACCATCATTACATCCCCTACCCTGGTCCTGCACCCGTCCTGGCGTGGCTGGTCCCCTCCCAAGATCAGGGACCGGCAGCCGTGCGGTACCTGGGCACAGGCTCGTTAGCCGAGGATGGGGAGCTGTGAGTAACGAGGGTGTTGTGGGCTGGTGTGCATGTACCTGTGGCCCCTGGTGTAACAAGACTTTAGATCTTAGGAAGAACTTCTTTGCTGTGAGAGTGGTGAGGCATTGGAACAGGTTGCCCTGAGAAGCTGTGGCTGCCCCATCCCTGGAGGGGTTCAAGGCCAGGCTGGATGGGGCTTGGAGCAACCTGGTGTGGTGGGAGGTGTCCCTGCCCATGTCAAGGGGGTTGGAACTGGATGATCTTTAAGGTCCCTTCCAACTCTAACCATTCTAGGATTCTATGGTTCTATGACTTCTAGCCCAAGCTAGGACACAAGGGGCAATACCAGGCTGGCACTTACTCATCTCCTTGCTCCTCTCCAGCCCCACTGTGCCTCCACCTCCACCCCCCAGTGCCACGGGGACTGTAGGAGCCAATGTCCCACCAGCATCAGGTAAGGACATGTTCTCCCCATGTCCCTCAAAGACGGACATCTTGCCCTCAACCGTGCATCAGCTGGGCAGCTCCTGATCAAAGGCTAAACCCTCCTTGGTTCCCTCCACCCATTAGATCCTGGGGGTGGCCACTGCACATCCTCCAGCCCTCCTTTTTCTCCCCACAGAGTACTACGACGTGGTGCAGGGGAGGCTGTGAGCTCCACGCTTCCTGAGGTGGTACCTCCTCCATGTCCCAGTCCTCCATCCCAGAAGATCCTGCAGGTGCTGGGGTGCTCCACGATACCCATAGTTGTGGGCTTCCTTCCCCATGAGCCACCCCAAAGCCAGAGGGTGTCACAAAGCCTGTCACCAAACCCCAGGTGATGGCGTGACCCCAGGTGGAAACAGGCTTCATCTCCACACTCTGCAGAGGGCTCATCCCCAGCAGATTCACAGGGGCATCCCAACCCTGGCTGGACAATGTGTCCCTGCCAAGCCATGAGGACTGGAGGAGGAGGAGGAGGAGGAGGATGCCAGCCCAGGTGGTCCTGGTCTTCATTAGTGCCTTCAGATGCCAATGCAGCACGTTGCCTGTAATTAATTTGCTTTGTTAAGGAAGCACCCTGCTGTCACTAATTAAGCATCTGTAATTACCCAGGCTGCTGGCTTCCTGCCTGAATGCAGGGATCCCTCTAAGCTGGGAGGGAGGGTGTTGAGGGGAGGGTGGTGAAGCTCTTGCACCTGGCTGGGTGGGCTGGGGGTGGTATATCAGTGCCCGATGAAGGTCCTGGGGCAAGATGAGGAGGTTGTTAGGCTGAGTGTGATGTTGGGAGAGCTGGATCTCTCCTGCAGCTTGTTCCTTGGGGGGATGTAGTTGAAGCAGTGGCCTGAAAAGGGGTGATCACGGAGTTCCCCAGGATTTATTGTCCTCTCCGCTCATCAGGAAGAAGGGGGTGTTGGAAGCTGTCCCCTACCTCTGCTACCTTCCCCAACTCCACGTAGGCGTGACAGCCCTGCTCTGACCCCAGTGGGGTTACAGGCCGGTTCTCAGGAGGTTTTGCCTCAAGAACAGAACTCCTAAGAGACTTCAGCACTGATGGCCATCTGTAGCTCAGAACACGCAGAAAGATGGTGCCTGGGCAGTTGTGCTTTAAATTCCCTCCTTCTGCTCCTATTGGACACAAGAGCTGTTCTGTTTCTCTTCTGAGGTCCCTGTGGAAAGGAGAGTTTATCTTCTCCAAGTCCAGGGCTGAGGTGGGCTCTGGCACAGGCAGCTCTGCCCCTGCAGCAAAGCTCAGCCTGATGCCCACTGGAACTGGAGGAGAAGCTTCTCAGTGTGGAGCAGAAGAGTCACGTTGGGTTGCAGCATGAAGACACGTCTCCCCAAACTGGGAGCACCCTGGCAGGCTGCGAGACAGGGCCCAGCAGAGCAGCAAGAACAGAAGGAAAGTAAACCATCCAAAAACAAAGCTGAGTTTTATGGGAAACCAGGCTGGTGCACAAAGGCAGAGACAGAAAGGGATGGAAGGATAGGAGGAGTCACCTACAGATGGGGTGGTCAGGAAGGCTGGGGTCAAGATGTGGCCCAATCTTAGCTTGAATGAGGATAATGAGAGGAATGGGAGGATGAAGCAATGGGGATTGCAACACCCATGGTGGAAGTAACCCCTGGAGCCCTCTCTGGGTCACAGTGGTCATACCAGGACACCCTTCAGCTGATAGCATGGAGAGCATCACACAGCCAGGAGCCCACCAGTGTCCTCTTGCACCTGCATCGGCAGGGACAGGGAGAAGGTGTGGGTGGAAAGAGCAGCCACGGGCATGGAGGGGAATGGAGCAGGGGAGATGCAGAGTGGTTCTCCTGCAGGTAGGTTGTGTCAGATGAGGCATGGGGTTGCTGGGTTTGACCCAGGTGATGTGATGCCTCTCCCCAGTTGCGTGATGGAACTGTTTGCCCCAGAGCCCTGGTGGGGTTATTACGGGAAGGCACGAGTAGAGCTCTCTGCTCACAGGCTCATCAGAGATGAACTGATGGGTCTGAGCAGTAGCCCATGGATGTCTCTGGCAGGGATTGGGACAAGGAACAGCTGGGCTGGGAGATGCTGCTGGTCACTGAGACCAGGCCAGAGTTATCTCTGCAATGATGAGCACTTGCTTTTTAACAGCAAATTCCCACGTGGCAACCCAGAGTTGGCTTGGATCCTGTGTGCCCAGTGCGAAAGCAACAGAGAGGAAGGAGAGGCTAATTACAGCCCTGTGTGTGTTAATTACACCTATGTAAACACCTAACGCAATGCAGCCCCTGGCTGGGGCGAAGGCTGGCATCTCTTTCAGCCCAGGGTGGGAGCCGGAGGGTCTGGTAGGGCTCAAAGCAACGTGATGTCACCTGGACCTTGGTGAGAGATGCTCAAGCTTGAGAGGGGAAGGGCAGAAGGGCTTCTGTAGCCCAGACTTGTGGGAGTGGGGAGATGGTGAGCCCTGGCACCATGTAGCTGCTATGGACCCAGACAGGGAGAAATCTTCTCATAATCCGGTACTTGGCAGGGTGAGGTTTGGGGATTAGCCATGATGCCAACAGGGAATTGCTCTAAGCCTTGCTGGAGTGATGGGCGTGGATCACAACCAGCTCCTGCTGTCCCTGCCTGCTGAGATCCCCCTTTCCCAAGGTTGGGATCCCTGTGGGCAGGAGAGGTGCCCAGAGCACGGATGCTTTTATGGCCAACAGACCTGATCTCATCAAGTCAGAGGCATGGCAATGGCTTTTAACTGCCCAGGAGGGCACTTATCAGCAGTGACACTTTGGGTGACCCAGGGTCCCCGACATTGACTCACCACCACTCTCCACCCTCACTGGGGTAGCCTGTCTCCTGTCTGAGCCAGTCCATCCTCAACACACAGTAGTTTCCCCTGGACCAGCCCCAAACGCCCACGTACTTCTCTGCTGATCCACCTGAGTCACCTACCGGGCTCCTCGGCATCCCCCGCTCCACTTGCCCTTCTCCCAGGGACGCGGGCTGAGCTCCCCAGCATCCTCCCGCCGGGGCAGCACGATGGAGGTGTTCCTGCTCCATGGGCTGCTTCTCCTCCTCCCCTTGGCAGTCCTGCTGCTTTACCGATACAATACCACCTTCCACTACTTCTGCAAGGTGGCCTTCTTCAACTGCTGGATCTTGGCTGTGGCCACCATCCTGTCCCCCTTTGCAGCTCTTCGGGGACGCTCTGTAGAGAATATGAAGTAAGTATGGCCTGGGGATGTGCTTCTGATGTGGAGATGGCTGGGGCTTGGCTGTGATGGAGGAGCTCATGTACTTTCGTGGATGCATGCTCTCTCCTGCTCTGGACATACCCCCAGCTGTGTTTTGGCTGGTGGTTGAATCCTGGGGCCACACTGAAAGCTGGGGTCATGTCCATGTGACAAAAAAAGGTGCATTGGCATCTTGTGGTGAGGTGAAGAGGTGCTGGCCATGCCCGGGGAAGGTTACACCATGATGGAGATGGCCAGTTGGGTTGGGACTAGTGGTCACTGGAGAATGAAGTAGCATAGAAGGGATCATCCTTGGCCATCGCAGCGTCAGGGTCATCAGTTGGGTGGGCAATGGGGGGGGTTGGCAAAGACTGGAGGCAGAACCGTAAGCAGGATGCAAATGCACACCCATTGCATTCTCCCTGGGGACTTTGGGATGTCTTGATGCCATCAGCCATCGGGCATGGCACAGTCATGTCCTGGCGAGTCACGCGCTGGTGCTGTCAGCTGCGCTCAAGGGTGGTGGCAGCCGAGATAACATCACTGTGCAACATGAGAGGAAGGTCGGGTTGCTTTCAAGGGTGTCGCAATATTTTTACTGGGTTTGTGGGCATGACAGCATACCGGGAGAGAGATAATTACGTCAGAGTGAAGAACATCTGAGGATTTGCTGTGCTCGAGCCATCGCATACTTGTGCTGATGGGTTTTTGGCCCCTTGGTAGGAGCATGGTCAGAGTTTTGACGTGAGCAGTTGGTGGTGTAGCCTCTCTCCCTAGTCCTTTCAGTGCAGAAATGCTGTGCACACATGCACGCCTCCAGAGGTGCTCCAAGCCCTGGTGAAATGTTTCCGGCTCAGTGGAAATACCCAGCGTGAGGCAGCGGTGACTCACACTGCCTTATCTCATCCCACCGACACCCCAGCAGCACGCCTGCCCTGTTCCGTCTCCTCAGCATCCAAATCACAAAGCCTCGGGCTTGGACTGGATTCCTGTCATTAGTCCTGGCTTTAGGGCATTGCCACAAGTGTTTTGCTTTCCTGCAGATACAGGGACTGCTGAGCCTGTGTCTCCTGAGGGATGGGTGGCCCTCTGATACAACGGACCCTCCAAGCATCATGCCTCTTTCTCCTTCTGTGTCTGCTGCTACTCTCTCCTTCCAAAATTCTTCTCATCCCTACCTGGTGCTGGGCTCTCCATGACAGCCCTGTCCCCTCTCCTGTCCTCTGTGGCCACCCTGGAACCAATGGCTGCCACATGTGTGGACTGTGGCACAGATGCTCTTCGTGCTTTGGGTCTGAGTGCTCCATTTCAACACCAAAAACATACCAGCATTTTATCTCCATCATGGGTGCTGCAATCTCTGTTGCCCCATCCTCTCTCCATTCCTCTCGTTATTCTCATACTGAGCATCACCCTTCATCAGTGCAGCCATTCTAATGTCACCCTTCCTGTCCAACCCTCCTGGGATGGTGACACTGCTCTTCCTTGTTCCCCCTTCCATCTCTTCCTGACACTGCGGGACTGGTGTAGCTACTCCTTGTGATTTCCTCTAATGAATGAAGCTGAGTTGTTTTTTCCTCTACTCTGCTCTCTTCCCCTTCCACCTGCAGTACAAAGCTTGGTACCTGCAGCCCTCTCCTGTGAGTTATCTGCTGGGACATCCCTGGAGACACTCGCATCTCCGGAGACCTGTCTGTCTTGCGACTATTCCTCTGCATGTCCTTCTTCAAGACTCATCCATCTACAGCTCAGCACCTCTCAGCTGTGACCCAAACTATGACCCTGATGTCTGGGTTTCCAGCCTACACACCCCAATCCAGCTGTGCACATCAGGGAGCCTCAGGGTGACACTAACCTGATCAGAGGCACTTGTCCTCACTGGGATGTGGTGGTTTACACCTTGGCTGCAGGCAGACATCCCATTCTTTCTCTTCTTGCTTTCCCTGTCATCCCTGGATCAAAAAGCCCGTTTTGTTTATTTTATTTTTTTTTTTCTCTCACCAGTTGGAGCTGGCTGCTCTTCTTCTTCAGCAGCTCCAATGCAGAATTTCTGGTACTGAGGCAGCAGCCCATCTCACGCTGGGGTTAGCTCTGAGCTATGCGGGCTGCAAATACGCTTGGAAAAGCAAAGCGTCACTGCAACTGGACCCAGATCCTCCTTGAGACATGCAATTTGCTCATGTAGAGCAGATCTAGCCTGGCCAGTCTCGCACCTTGCACCCTGAATGATTGTAAAGGGCTGGAAAAAAACCAAGCAGCCCTTCATTCTGTGTTCCTCTGCCCTAGGCTCCTGCGTGCTGCGATTCTGCCCCTCAAATACATCTATGGCATCAAGATACAGGTGCGGGGTTCTGAACATCTGGACGTCAAGGAGCCCTACGTGATAGTTTGCAACCACCAAGCTTCCCTTGACCTTGTGGGTAGGTGCAAGGGAGAGGGAGAGCTCACTGGCATGGGCAACCTTTGGGATGCTACAGGGGTGGACCAGGCTCACCCTGGGGGCTCCTGGTGAGGTCAGCACCAGGATCTGTCCAGGGCAGTATGGTAGGCACAGGCCAGAAGAGCTGGAGGGACACAATCTCAGGGCTATGGGTGCGTTGGGACAATGGAAGACGATGACAGGTCACCACAGCCGCAGGGCTGGTTGATTCTGGGTACCATTGGGCAGGGACAGATCCTTTCCTCTCCTGTCCATCCTCCAGGCATGGTGGAGATCATTCCTGACCACTGTGTGCCCATCGTCAAGAAGGAGCTCCTGTACATGGGTACTGTGGGATGGGCCTGCTGGCTCTGTCGTATGATCTTCATCAACCGCCACAAAAGAGAAGATGCTATCAATGTCATCTCCCGGACAGCCAGGACCATAAGGCGTGAGAATGTGAGGGGGGAGTTGGGGAGGACTGGCGTAGCAGGTTAGACCTGGGTTGCTCTGGTTGGGGTCCATGCTCATGTATCTTGCTCTGCTATGTAGCTCCGAGTGTTGATTTTCCCTGAAGGCACAAGGAACCAGGAAAAATCCATGCTGCCCTTCAAGCGTGGGGCTTTCCACTTGGCTGTGCAGGCTCAGGTAAGGCCATCCTTCCCCTCCCTTTGCCCTCAATGGTGTGGTGTGGAGTGTGCACTCTGGAGTAGTGGGATGAGGGACATTAAGGTCTTTTGGGGTCTGCAGCCCCCAGCGTCAGGCACTCTGCTGGTGCAGGACCCAGGAAGGAGACCAGGATCTGCTGAACCCTAGGGCATGAGAGGGGCTTGAGTCCCACCTGGGGAAGAGGTCTGTATGGAGAACACCCCTGACCCTTCATCTCCTGCAGGTTCCCATTTTCCCTGTCGTGATGTCTCCGTACTGGGACTTCTTCAGCTCCAAGGATAAGAAATTCACCTCTGGTAAGTGATGGTCAAGAAGCTCTGTTGCCAGAATGCAGGGCTGGTTATGGGGATGAAGCACGTAGGATTTGGAGGTCTCTTTATGGGACACTGAGGTGCAGGGAGACAGCTGGTGGTGGAGGATGCTGGTGGGAAGACCTGATTCCTGCTGGGTTCATCTGTCAGCGCCCCTGGCCTTTCCCTTCTCTCTCCAGGGACATGCACCATCCAAGTCCTCCCCAAGGTAGAAACTCGGGGCCTGAGCCCAGAGGATGTCCCTGAGCTGACAGAGACCGTCCGCCAGGCCATGGCTGATGTCCTCATCGAGATGTCTGCAAATCAGTGTACTGGGGCCAGAGCTGGCAGAAGGACAGGCAGCTTGGAGCATCAGGAGGACACAACCTGGACCAAAAATTAGGCAGAAACCATTGGGGGACATAAGGGAGATGGCACAGCCACCCTATCCCCTATAGATGTGCTCACCAGACCTGCCACTGCCTCAGCAAGGTGCAAAGGGAAGCAAAGGAATGGGGACTGGGCAGCACCTTGAAATCAGTGTGAGGTGCCCCCCCAAAAAACCCCTTGCTGTGGCTGTGCACCCCCTCCCTGGGGCATTGCCTGTCTCCCCCAAACCTGGTGCTGTATTTGGCCCCGGGGCCGTGAGCCTGGCCTGACAGGATGGCTCCTGCCTGTGCCTGGTGTGAGAGGAGGGAGGTGCCAGGGCTGGGAATGGGGGTTCACCGCACCATTTTCCCACCCCTGATGGCGTGACTCACAGTGGGATTCACCCATGGACTTCCTTCTTATAGAGGCTCCTGGCAACACTGGTCAGATGGAATCACCTCTGGGGAGGGGTCTAGAGCACGGTGTGTGGCTGGGGAGGGTCAGGAGGGTAGGGGATATTGCCACATGGGAAGAACATCTTCAATGTATGAGACGACAGTACAAGATTAAAGAGTCCATACCTGGTGGTGGTGTGTGTCTATGGTGTCCTACCTGAGCCTTGGGGCGTGTATGTGTGGGGATCCATCTCCCAATGGCCATGTGAGATGCCTGGATTAGTGCAGGTAGAGCATCCCTATGGACACCACAGCTTCTCCATGAGGTACAGTGCTGGACGGTGTGAGGCACATGTGGCAGGGTGAGAGTTACACCTAGGTGGACCTTTCCTTGCCATACGGATGAGCAGTGAGTCCACAGAGGAGCACCAATAAAACCCAGAAACCCTCAGAGGGTGAAAGTGTGAGGATTATGCCCACCTGGAGCAGTAGGAACTTCCCCATGGCCTCTGGACCATGGCACAACCAGACCCATGCACCAGCTACTATCTCCCCTGGCCTGTTCCCTGCAGCCCAGCAGGGCTTTGGGCATCTGCTGGCTCCTTCCCAGCCCAGCAGCTTCTGTCCCAGCCATCCTGGGGTGACAGTAGGACAGGGAGACGTGCAGTGCATGGCTGTCCCCAGTGCTGGGAGTAGGGTGGGCTGGCTTGACCTCCCATATTTGAAGAAGATGTGCAAACCATGGCCAAACAAGGGCCCAGCATCCCAGTTCTTGATTGCTTCTGCTCTCATGAGTGGCTGGTTTGTCCTGGAGGAAATTCTGCAAAACGGTGAAATCACTGGTGTAGACAAATACCACTGGGCAAAAATATTAGCAACAGAAAAGAGACTTCCCATGAGTAACAACTCACTGGATCAGGAACTGTCACATGGAGGTGGTGAAGGGCAGCGTTCACGTGAAGGATCTTAGTCGGTCAGCTCTGAGCTGGCTTGGAGGTTCTACCACTGTGGGTGCATTGGTTGCCCAAAGCCTTGAACCCTGTAAACCTTGTGTTGAGTGGTTAAACATTGTCCTAGCTGGATGGCTGGGTCCCAGCCAGAGACCTCACTGGCCCATGTTTGCTGCCAGTAGGGAGGTAAAAGCTTGAGGAGAGGAAGAAGACCCAGTGCGGGGGCTCTGGGACCACCTTGCTTCCCCAAGCATGAGGTCTGCAGCTGCCCTGCCTTCCCTGCTGCTTTGCATCCTACACTTCACAGCTGGAGCATCTGCAAAGCCGTAAGCCCTCGCTGTGTCTGCCTGTCTGTGCCTGGTGGGATGGTGGGTGGTCTCAAGTGGTGTGATGATTCTTGCCATGACTGTGGTTGCTGGATGGGATGGTCGGTTGTCCCCATAGAGGACTTTGCACCTGGGGATGGTGTCTCTGGGCTGCTTTGGTGTAGGTGCAACCTTACACACAAGAGTGAGCCTTTTCTCCATCTGCAGATGGACTTCACAGTTGTTTCCTGAGGTGTTTAGGCAAATGGGGTTCAACTCCAGTTTGTGCACTGGTCAGCCTCTCTGGGCAGGTGGGGGGAAGGCTGGGTGGCATAGCACTCCAGGGAGCATCCAGGGCTGGAAAAAACCCAAGTGCCCCCCACCTTGAGAGTCTGGAGGGGTGCACTGGGATTTGGTGGATGGGTCCCCACTCTCCTCCTCTGGCATGGTGTCCCCTCTCCAGGCGCTACATGGTGCTCTTCCCCCTTGTGCTCTACTATCCGCATCCGGGCAAAGTGCACATCCACCTCATGGACCTGGAGGAGCCTGTGCGGGTGACTCTTCACCTGGAGAGCAGCCACGGCATCCCCGATGTCACCCTGGAGGCGCAGGGCAATGGTATCCTTCAGCTGAACTGGCCCCGCTTCTCCAAAGTGAGTCACAGACCCATTGAGGGGCTGGGGACCTCTGGAAGGGGTATCCATCCCCTACTCATTGTCAGAGCTGGATTGGGGAACTGTGAGGGGCCATGGGGTCCATCCTGAATGGACAATGAGTGAGCTGAAAAGTGGAGGGACATGGGGCACATACAGAGACCTCGTGGGTTTTATCTGCATCCTCTTCCTGTGCAGATCAGTTTCCTCATGCCTTCATGGGTCAACAGGGTGGTGACAAAGGGAGACAGGTGTGATGACTTGCTGGCATCCAACATAAAGGCTTTGCACCCATTTCTACTTGCTCTTTCCCCAGGGGCAGATTTCTACCCCTCCTGCAGGGATTGACGAGGTTGCGCATGTTCACGTCTCCATCCAGGGAGGTTCTCTGCAGGTCTCTGAGCACAGGATAGTAGTGGTGAAAAGCCTGGAGCCGGGGATCTTTGTGCAGACAGACAAGGATGTCTACAAGCCTGGACAAACTGGTGAGGGGCAGGAGCTGCTGGGAGGGCTCGTAGCCTCTTGGAGCAAGATCCCTGAATCTGGGTCCCAGATTCCAGTGCTCACTCCTGTTCCTGCCTTTGTTCCCTCCAGTGAAGTTTCGAATTGTCTGTTTGGATCAAAACTTCATTGCCAGCAACAGGGAGGTGAGATGGGGTCGGGGCTCCAGGGAGGGTAGCAGAGCCAATGGGATCCCCATGCACTTAAGACAATTGGTCTCAGCAGTGGTGGCACAACCTTTGGTGTCCCCACGAGCACAGAGGGGACGGGAGAAGGGAGGGAATCCCCCAGACAACACAAGGATGTGTGATGGGGAGGGGACACAGCTCTTTCCATCACTCCCATCCTGGATGCTTGGCGTGCAGCCTGAATTATTCCCTTTGCATCGTCCCTTTGCCCACCTTCTCTCTCTGTAGCTTTTATGTGCCGTTATAATGCTCTCTGGTTTTAGCCTCCTGGTGTGATGCATTGCACAGCTGAAGGTGATGGCTGTGGATGTGGCAGCAGGAGTTGGGTAATGATAGTGTCTCCAAGGCCCCCAGCTCGGCAACCAGCTCCATAGGGGCTGACTCAGATCCCCCAGACCTCGGCTCAGCTTCGATCCCGCTAAATCCTTCCTCTCTCTCTTCCTTTGCAGCTTCCCTTGGTGGCCATGCAGGTGAGCTGTCACCCTGTGCCAGCCTGACAGCTTCCCCAGGAAGAGCAAAGGGCCCCAGCACGTGTGTGGAGCTGGGGACAAGGAGTGGGGACAGGGACATCCCTGCTAAGGGGTGATGAGAGAGGTTATAGGTTTGGCTTCCTCATTCACATTTCCAGCCCACTGGGGGTCAGCTCACTGTCTGCCAGCATGACAGGGGTCCTCTGGGAGATGCTACTAGGGGACAGGGTACGCAAATGAAGATTTTGACCCATATTGGAGAGCCCCCAAAGCCCCCAGTCCATGACAGAGCATCCCCTGCCAGCTCCAGCTGCTGTAGCCAGGCTGGATCCTTGCTAATATAAACCCTGGGGGAGAAATTTTCCTTCTGGAGTGGTGATGCCCTCAGAGCTGCTCTGAGCATGATGGCAGGGCAAAACCTCTGCTTCTTGTGAGGATATGCAGGGTGACTTTCAGCACAGGAAGGACATAGAGCTGTTGGAGCGGGGCCAGCGGAGGCCACAGAGATGCTGGGAGGACAGGCTGAGAGAGTTGGGGGGGTTCAGCCTGGAGAAGAGAAGGCTCCAGGGAGAGCTTTGAGCCCCTTCCAGTCCATCAAGGGGCTCCAGGAAAACTGGGGAGGGACTCCGGATAAAGGAAGGGGGCCATAGGACAGGGAGAAAGGATTTGACACTGAAAGAGGAGAGATTGAGATGAGATTGTTTGCTGTGAGGGTGGTGAGGCACTGGAACAGGTTGCCCAGAGAAGCAGTGGCTGCCCAATCCCTGGAGGGGTTCAAGGCCAGGCTGGATGGGGCTTGGAGCAACCTGGTGTGGTGGGACGTGTCCCTTCCCATGGCAGGGGGATTGGAGCTCAATGATCTTTAAGGTCCCTTCCAACTCCAACCATTCTATGATTCTATGACTTGAGTCCTTGTGGTTGTCAGCCCCCCACCTCCACAAGGCACTTGGCAAGCCAGGGCTGACACTGTGTGTCTCCATGTGCAGGATCCCTGGAGGAACCATGTGGCTCAGTGGCAGAAGGTGAGCCCACGGCAGGGCATTGTGGACCTGTCCTTCCCGCTGGCGGCAAATGCGACCCTGGGCATGTACACCATTGAGGTGATGGAGAAGACACATCTCTTCGAAGTGAAAGACTACAGTATGTGGGGATGAAGGCTGGGCTCCACACAGGGTGTTTAGGAGCCATCACATGGGATGGCAAGAAACTCCTGAAGGAAGAAATGGGCACAATCCCATTCCCTGGTCTTTTTCCCCCAGGGCTGCCCCGCTTTGAAGTACTGATCCAGCTGCCCCATGTTATGATGGTGAAGGATAAGATCCCACTGGACGTCTGTGGGTGGTGAGTTGAAGCAAGGTTGGCTACTCCTGGGTTGATGCTCACCCTGCAGCCTCCTCATCCTCTCCGCTTCCGGCTCCCTCCTGACAGGTATCCATCTGGGAAACCTTTCTGGGGAAGGGCTGAGACAATGCTGTGCCAACAAAATACTTTCCTGGATGGATCCGAGATATGTGTTGAGTCCAGCGGACAGGTGAGGGCAGCAGGAGGGGCAGAAGGCACATGGGTGGTGGCCCTGGAAATGTGTCCTCATCTCGGGGTGCTTGGGCTGATGATGGCCGGGTGCATCATTCAGGCATCATCAGGTGATCCATCTCTCGTGTGAAAGTGTTGTGAAACCAAAGTCATCCCAAAGAAGTCAGAGGAGCAGAGCAGGGACTCTTGGGGTGGCCCTTGGACCAGGATGGGCAGGAACGGAACAGCCAGATTCATGGCAGAGCGCGGGACCACCCCCAGGGAGGAAAGTCTGCAGGATCCAAGGGTGGCAGGACAGGATAGAGGGAGTGAGTTGGGAGGCCAAGGGTGACAACAGATGACACTCAAGGGCCTGGTCATGGAGCTGCTTCTAATGCAGGTGACTCTCTCCTTCAGACAGGGAAGAATGGCTGCTTCTCTACTGAGGTGCCAGCATCGTTCTTCAACCTGACCGGCTTGCACAGTACTGGACTCTGTGCCCAGGCATTGCTGCTGGAAGAGGGGACCCATGAGCACAGCCATGCCAACAGCCAGCCAGTGCTGTCCTTGGGTGGTGGGAACAAGAGTATGTGGTGCAGCTGGAGTTGATGGCACAACTGTTCTGCTCGGGCATCTCCAGGGTCTCTGTCCTTCCCACCCATAGCATCAGTCACCTGCACCCTTTCTTGCTTTGGTGCCGTTTTCCTCTGCTCCCGACTGCTGGAGAAATCCCTTGGGTCCTGAAGGCTGATAAGAGGTTTCTTCCCCTCCCAGCATCCCACCCCCAGTTATCCCTCCATGGTCCACCTCTCCTTCCCTTGCTCGCTGCCACTCTTGAGACTAATTAGTGTGCTTAATGAGTGCCTGGGGAGCTACCAGGGTGACTGTGTTATTCTTAATGGGTCTTTCTAACTTTGAATCTAGATATGAATATGCACGATCTGTCTGAGGAGGGGGTTCTCCTTAGGCACATCCTTAGGGTCACCTACAAAGCCCAATTTCAGCCCAACCCAGCTGTCAGTGGCAGACCCTTAGCCTCTCTGATTTGCTCACAAGAGCATTTTGGGGTAAAGCTGGGCATTTCAGTAGCACACAGCTCTTGGCTGAGCATGGTCCTGCTCACACTATAGCTCCTGTCACACCTGAGGGCCATTTTTTTGGCTTTTATTGCCCAACAAGTGTAGTTTTGCACTGTGCAATCTTTCCCCGTTACCTCCAGACTGGGTGTATGCATCAGCGTGGTCTGCTAGTGCTGGACGAGGAGGGGAGGGGAAAGCAGGCACCAGATCCGACTGCCCTGGGGTGAATCATCAAGACAAATTGCCCAGTGTCTTTCTCTTCTCCCCCTCCACAGAGAAGTGGCGAACAGCCAAGCAAATCTGTAAGAATGTGTATGTAACAGCCAGAATCATCACCAAAACCACAGAAAAATTCTACAAGCCTGGGATTCCCTGCACTGGGACGGTAATGGGGGTGTCCCCACACCCTACAGGGCTCCCCCTGCACCCTGCTGGACCCAGTGCTCCCCACTCTGACCCCCCAACCCTGCTCTGCCACCTCCAGCGCAGGGCAACTCCCCTTCTCTCCTGCTGCAGATGATGCTGAAGGGAACCAACAGCTCTGCCCTGAAGGGGAAGGAGGTCTTGCTCGTGGTTGACACTAGAAGAGAAACACAGAGGAAAACCTTGATCATGGACGAGTTTGGGACAGCCTCCTTCGAGTTGGACACCTCTGGTTGGAATGATACGGTCTCCCTGCATGTAAGTGACCAATGTCCCTGTGGGGTCACAGTCCAGTTTCCCACAGTCCCACTTGCCCCAGGCACCTTTGATTTAGTAAAGATCACAGAGGTTTTCTTACACAAAACCTTCCAAATCCTCCCCTTGACTCTACTCAGTCTTTTGCACCCACAGCATCCCGTGGAAAAGAGCTCCACATAGTTATTAGCCCTGTTGAGTACCCTCATTGCCTGTTGGGCCCTACAGATCCCAGCACCCTTTCTGCCCCCCTCTGCACCGGGAAAAGGGGCTACACTCACATTTTAGGGGCTGCACTTGCATTCTGCAAATTCTTCCTATAATTCATCGCCCCTGACTTGTTGTTTTCATAATTCACTGCCAAATTTCAGAATCCACCGTCCAGGCACAAGATCAGATGGTTGTGGGATGCTTTTTCAGTTCTTGCCATCTGCCCAACACATGTTGCTTAGCCATGCCTCCCTCTTGCCATCTGCTGGCTACCCCTTTGAGCATCCTTTGGACAAGGACCACGATGGCATGTAGTTCTATTTTTTGGTGCTGAAGGCAGCTGGATCGTGTTTCTTGCCATGTCCCGACAGGGATGTCAGAGCAAAGCACAGGGCAGTCATGGCTACTCTACAGCTAAACTGCTCTTCTCAATTTAGAGTCTCAATTTCTGCCCCTCAGGGTGAGCTCAAGGATGACCCTCCAGCCTCAGAGCATGAAGGCAAGAAGTATCTCAACTACCAAAGTGTCCACAGCTACCTTCATCCTACCTCACTGAACAATGAAAATTTCCTGAAGATCCGCAGGGTGGAAAAGAAGCTGCCCTGTGGCCAGCCCCTAAAGCTCTGGGTGGATTACTTGTTTGATGAGAAGGCCATAGGGATTGGGCCACAGAGCATGGATGTGGTCTTCCTGGTGAGCTTTCACCTGGGGAGAGATGGGGGACTGCATGAAGGGAAAAGCTCAGGGGAGGAGAATGTGGGATCTAGGGTGTGGGGTTAAGCCTTCCTCTCGAGCAGAAGCCATTTCCAGCCAGCCTGGGAATGTACCTTTGGGTTCAGGATTCGGAGATGGACCCCAGAGCTGTCAGGTCTTGGGGCACCATTTCTATCCCTCCTGCAAGATGCATCTCTAAAAGTCTCATCCTGAGCATCCTTCACATCTTCCCCTTATCTGCTCATGCTGGTTCCCTGCTAGCATTAGTTTTATTGTTCCCATCTCCTCCTCTGTAGGTCTTGGCCAAGGGGACCATTGCTACTGTCCTTAGGAGAGAGCTGCCAGTGGCGGCTGGTAGGTCTTGAGGCATGGACGGGATGTGCAGGGCTCTCCTCTCCATGCCTGGCCCTCATCTCCCTTCCTATCCCAGGGCAGAGAGGCTCCTTCTCCCTGGAGGTGCCCATTGGCCCTGAGCTGACACCCAAAGCCAAGGTGGTGGGCTATGTGGCGCTGCCCAGCGGCGAGACAGTGCCTGACAGCATTGACCTCAACGTGCCCAACTGCTTCTCCAACAAGGTGAGCAGAGGTTGCCAGAGCTGGAAGAGCTGCTACAGGGCTTGGTGGGGAGATGTGGGCACTGAGACTTGCTCTTCAGCAGAGCCTTTCTTCAAGCCCTGCAACTGGTTGGTCCCAGACTCTCTTTCTGGGGAAGGCTTTCTCTCCTGCTTTGATTGCAAGACCTCACTCTCCATCCTCTGCTGGCATTTGGGGTCAGGCTGTGGTACAGAGGTACCCCTAACGCTCCCCTCTCCCCTAACCTAAAGGCTTCCTCTCCCCAGGTGAATCTGTCTTTCTCAGAACAGAGGGCTCTGGTGGGCTCACAGGTCTACCTGAAGGTGCAGGCTGCCCCGAGGTCACTGTGTGCCCTCTACGCCATGGGTCAACACAAGAGGTCCTCCAAGCCCAAGGACAAGCTCAAACCCAGCATGGTGAGAGTCAGGAACCTCAGTCCTGGGCTGGGCTGGACTGGACTTGCTGCTGGGGCACAGGGATGACAGTTTCTTTCCACCATTATCCATTTCAGGGGAGGATGGTAGGGACCCTGGGGGAGCTGCCCCTGCAGGATGACTGCTGGTTGTCTGGGAGCTCCCCCTGAGCCTCTACCACCACCCACAGACTTTGGGGCTCTGCAAGGGACATCGTGCATTGCCAGCTGGGGGTGGCTGAGCTGCAGACTTGCTCTGTGGTGCCTCCTGGGGTGGAAATCTTGCAAACAGGGTGCAGGAGGTGAGAAGCATCCCCTGCTCTTGGGGAGAGAGAGACAGGGTGGTGGTGGGTCCCAGCAGAGGGGCTGGGGCTGGTGGCAGGGCAGCAGCATTGAGGTACCCTGGGAGGTGCAGAAGCTGCAGGGTGATGCCAAGGGCAAAACGGGTTGGAGCTGGGTGAGGAGCACTTCATGTCTTTCTCACCCAAAGATCATGTGTTTGGTTTAGGTCTCTCACTTATTCCAGATGTTTTATGAAGACACATATCCTTTTGAAGACCCTGATTCGACTGATTGCAAGTTAAAAGATTATGTAGCGGCCCTTCCATCCATTAACTGTTTTGATGTGCCAGGGGATGACTGGGAGGATTGCTACCGCCGGCTGTGGCGCAGGGAGGTACCAGAGTCTGACATCCAGGCAGTCCCCTATGACCTGCCACAGGTATGAGCCCTCCAGCCTTGCCCACCCCTCCTCTTCATAGAATGATAGAATAGTTAGAGTTGGAAGGGACCTTAAAGATCATCGAATTCCAACGTTATGAGCTTCTCATCCAGGAGCATTCCCAAGTCCTTCTCCTCAGGGCTGCTCTCTCTCTGCCCAACCTGTATTTGTGCCTGGGGTTGCCATGTCCCAAGTGCAGGACCCTGCCCTTGGCTTGGTTGAACTTCATGCCATTTGCACTAGCCCACCTCTCCAGCCTGTCCAGGTCCCTCTGGATGCCATCCCTTCCCTCAAGCGTGTCAACCGCGCCACTGAACTTGGTGTCATCAGCAAACTTGCTGAGGGTGCGTGCTATCCCACTGTCCATGTCTTCCACAAAGGTGTTAATAGCACTGGTCCCATTACTGACCCCTGAGGAACACTGCTTATCACCGGCCACCACTTGGTCATTGAGCTGTTGACCACAACCCTTTGAGTGTGGCCATCCAGCCAGTTCCTTATCCACCAAGTGGTCCATCCATCGAATCCATGACTCTCCTCCCAGGGAGGATGACTAAGGATGCTGGGGCCACCCAGCCCACGTCTGGGCTCATGAACCATGCTCTTACACTGCCTCAAATAACATGCCCTGCCCCTTTCTTTGCCAGCCTGGGACAGACAACACGAAATGCATCCATCAGTCCAGGCACAGCGGCATTTCACAGCAACGGGGTTAAGCTCTGCTCTTCCCATCACAAATCCAGGCTTGGAGTAACCAGCCTGGATTGGCCTGGAATTCCCCTGCCTTTTTTGGGTGTGTGTCTGTGTGTGTGTGTGTCTCCCAGCAGCAACAAACCCAGGGGTTGGGGTTGTTTGGGAACAGAGCGTGCAGAGCAGATCCATCGGGTCTTTCCCAACCCTCCCTGGTGCTGCAGCTTTGCCCTGGCACAGATATTCCTCTCCTGCCCTCCCTTGGGCGCTCTGTCCTGGCACAGGGCTTTAAATGCATGCCGATTCCTTGCTCCAGAGAGGGATGGAAGGGTGGTTTGGTATTTCTGGCCTTCAGCATGGTGCTGTTCTCTCTGTGTCAAGTTTCAGAAGACGGATTTGGAAGTTGTCACCAACACTCGGCTGAACTGTACATCAAGCAGACAGTTCACAAGCTCTGCGTACTTCCGAGGTGAGTAGAGAGAGTCCAAAACAGCCTCCGTGGTGGCTGCAGGAGGACAGGTGGGGACATTTTGCCCCTTTCCATCCTTTCTGGCAGCATGTTCAAGCTGTGCCCCTGTTTTCAGCAGAGGACTCAGAGGAGGATGAGCAGGACACAGGGATGAGGATGGATTTCTTGAGGACATGGCTGTGGGAGCTGATCCCTGTGGGGTGAGTAAAGAGCCCCAGCAGACCTTCAGCCAGGAGGCTGCCCTTATTGTATCAGCTTCATCTCTGGGTGGAGCACCCACATCTCTGGTGAAGTGACCATGTATTCAGGAGTGACACTGAGACATGTCCAGCCCCTCAGAGAGATCTGTGCAGATTGGGTCATAGAATGGTCCTGTCCTGGGGACAAACCCTTTATCAAGAGATAAGAGCGCTGATGGAACCTCTGCCCATCCCCGAGGATGTGATGGCCACTGATGGTCCTAGAGGAAGGGATGGATCTAGAGAAAGGGGGTTGGCATGCTCCTGATGGCTTTGCCCATCAGACCTGGCCTGCAAGGTCTGTCCATCTTCTACTACTCTGCAGGGATGGTGGCTCTGCAGAGAAGATGGTGACGGTGCCTGATGCCATCACCGAGTGGGAAGCTGGGATGTTCTGCACATCCCCATTGGGCTTGGGGGTGGCCCCTGCCACCACCCTCACGGCCTTCAAACCCTTTATCATGGAGCTGTCTCTGCCCCACACTGTGGTCCGCCATGAAGCCTTCACCCTCGTGGCCACCGTCTTCAACTACCTGCAGCAGTGCCTGAGGGTGAGTGGGGCTGGGGAGGGGACCGTGGGGCTGGGGTCTGGTGGGGACTGATGGAGCCGTGGCCATGTTCTGGCAGGTTCAGGTGACGCTGTCGGAGTCAGAAAAGCTGGAGGTGTTGGCAGACACAGACAAGGAGGCATACAGAGGCTGTGTCTGTGCAGATGAAGAGAGAACCTTCCAGTGGACCATACAAGCCACCAGACTGGGTATGGAGAGGATGACAAAGGGCTGGGAAGCAGGGAGGTGACCCCAGTGGATGAGACTTGTATAACAGAATCATGGAATTGTCCCAGGTTGGAAGAGACCTTTCAGATCATTGAGTCCAACCATCAACCCAACACTGCCCAAACCACCACTAACCTATGTCCCTCAGCACCACGTCTGCCCAGCTTTTAAACACCTCCATGGATGGCAACTCCACCACTGCCCTGGGCAGCCCTTTCCAGTGTTTGACAATCCTTTTAGTGAAGACATTTTCCCCAATCTCCATCCGAAACCTCCCCTGGTGCAACTTGAGGCCATTTCCTCTTGTCCCATCATCTGTTCCTTGGGAGAAGAGACCGACCACCCTGGCTACACCCTCCTTTCAAGGAGTTGTAGAGAGTGAAAAGGTCTCACCTCAGCCTCCTTTTCTCCAGGCTGAACACCCCCAGCTCCCTCAGCTGCTTCTCATGAGACTTGTTCTCCAGATCCCTCACCAGCTCCATTGCCCTTCTCTGGACACACTCCAGGATCTCAATGATTTGCAAAACTCTTTTTCACTGCTTTTCTGATCCTTTCCTCCCCCTCCCAGCTCCCTCTTCCCTCCCCTCTCTCCTCTTTCCCTTCTCCACTCTCCAGCTTCTTCCCTCCATTTGTGGGTCCTTCCTCAGCTCCCCTGGCTGGCTCCGAGCAGGAGCTAGTCCCCGAGGCAGTGTCACAACAACATTTCCCATCTGTCCCCTCAGGGAAGGTGAATGTCACCATCATCGCCAAGGCCCTGGACACCAAGAAGCCCTGTGGCACTGAGGTGCCCGTGGTGCCAGCCCATGGGCAGGTGGACACCAAGACAAAACTCCTGAGGGTGAAGGTGAGCAGAGCAAGGTGGTGGTTTCCACCATCCTCTCAATGGGAGCAGAGCACTCCAGAGCATCTCCCCATCCCTCAGCCAGGCTGGATGTTGACTGTGGGTGCCACAAGGTATGGGGAGAGCATCAGCACCCAGAGCAAAGGGAGAGAGTATGTCCATGATTAGGTATCACCAGTGGGCTGGTGCCTTCCCTTTCTTTTTCAGGTGAGACTGGTAGACTTGAGGCTTCTGTGTGATGTGCAGTTTGCTTCTCTCATCATACTGTGCCCTGGGGCTGCTCTGAGGACAGCCTGGGTGGCCCTGAGCTCTCCCAGTGTGTCAGAGGAGATGGGCTGCTGGTGGGAACAGGGTCCAGGCAGTGTGTGTGGTGAGGAGGGACATTTCTGGGACAGAGAAGGGCAGGCTGACTGATCCTCATCTCATACACCCTATATTCTTGGTTTTAAAGCCTTCAAAACAGATGTGAAGGGAAATTGAAGCTGCCTAGCTGTTCCTCTGCTCTTGACCCATTGCATCCCACCATGTAGCCATGATCTCGAGGGCTGGCAACCTCCTCTATCCTGCTGCCTGACCCCAGAGGAGCCTGCAGCCACATGGTTGAGATGAGATCTGCAAAACTCATCCCTGCTCCCCAGCAGACATCCCACGTGGGTTGGGGGCTGCCCAGGGAGCAGTGGCTTTGCTGCCCACCATGGAGTTGTGGTTTTGCTTGAGGTGATGCCAGTGTGATCCCTTGGAGGGAGGACCAGGGCAGGTACACTGGTCCCAGGCTGACTAAAAGCCTTGGAAGATCAGTGCAAGATTGATGGTTGGGCATGGAGAGGATGCTCAGAGCTGTCCTGAGCACAGCCCTGCTCCTATCCTTGCTCAGTCTGGATTAAAAAATAAAGAAAAATGAAAGCAGAAGTGGCAAAATGGTTTTCTTGTGAGAAAGTTCCCTTTCTTCAGGTTCTTTCCCACCATCCCTGACCAAAGCCAACCCTGTGTCCCAAAACAGACTTTGTGTTAGCAGCTCAGCTTTCCTGTCCCCCTTAATGATAGGTCAGAGGGGCTGTACCTTCACTCTGCTTTGCTGAACAAAAAACTGAGACCAAACCAGAGAGAGCATTCATTTTGTGGGCACCAAGGCAGCAGAAGAAACAGCACAACACAGTGATGCCTCGTCCTGAGGGTCTGGGGGTCAACACATGCTGGCTCCTGCTCTGAAATCACCAGCAACACTGAATGTCAGATCCTCTGTGCAATATTTCCCCTTGGCAGCCCCACAGCCACCACTCGGAGAGGCAGAGGTCTGCCCCACTCCCAAATCGATCTCCTCTTGGCCACGCTGCATCCAGCTCCATAATCAGAAGGGCTCGGTGTTGAACCACCCCCTGGAT
This sequence comes from Thinocorus orbignyianus, assembly GCA_013400375.1. Taxonomy (NCBI): domain Eukaryota; kingdom Metazoa; phylum Chordata; class Aves; order Ciconiiformes; family Thinocoridae; genus Thinocorus; species Thinocorus orbignyianus. The sequence goes on from VXBW01007444.1 coordinate 94,970, forward strand.
GACCAGCAGGGCACTGACCCACTACTCGGGTAGCAGGATGGGCTCAGGGCCATGCTCACCCCTCGTGTCCATGGAGGTGGTGGGGACCAGCCTCTTCTGGACACTGACACCGTGTGGGGCTGCTCCCGCAGGGCAGGGAGGTAGCACAGGGCAGATGTGGGGATAGCAGCTGTGGTCATCTCAGAGCCCACAGGAAAGGGGTCAGCCCCTTTCATGGCTTCCCATGGTGCGTCCTGCATCCCCAAAGTGAAGGGGATGGCAGAACCCTGGGGCAGGGAATGCACTAAGGACACTATGTGGCTGTCTTGCAGCTGCCTCAACTCTCCCCAGTTCCCACCAGGACAGGAGGAGGCACCTCAGACCATGTCCTGGGCAGTGTCCGGCTGCCAGGTACAGTGCACAGAGGAATGAGAGCAGGTGGACCTGGGACAACAGCCCAAACCTGTCCTGCTCCTGTGCCTGCGAGAGATTTGATGAAGTTGGAAGAAAGAAGGCATAAACACAGCCCGAGACCTGCTATTAGCCTAAATAGCTGCTGTTTGGCTAAATTTGAAACACCTGGGAACAAACCCTTCTGAGAAATCACCACCAGCTCACAGGCTCCTCTCGTGATGGTGCTGCTTGCTACTGTTTGGGGAACCCATTTCCGCTCCCTCCTGCCATCATTTCTCGGTAAAACTGGTGCGTAGGTGGGTCCTGCCCCCTGGTTTTGAACCTCTATAGCCTATGGGAACCTTGCCTCAAATTGCAAAAATCCAGCAGAGCCTTGAACCCAGGAGGCTGTGGGCAGACAGCAAACATTGCTTTGGCTGTACCTGCAGGTCTATGCTGGATCCCTCTACCAACTCGTGTATTTGTCTCACTTTATTTGTGCATAAGGTCTCACTCCAGAACCTGCACAGGAGCAGACACAGATCTCCAGCAATCCAACACCTGGAGAAAGGGAGCTGTGGGCCTCCCTGGTGTGCACTTGCAGCTGGAGACATGAGGTCCCAGGCTGTCCTGCCCATCCTGCTACTCCTCATCCTGTGCCTCACAGCTGGGGCATCTGCAGCACCGTAAGCCATCTCTTTGTCTGTCTGTCTGTGTGCCTGGTGGGAGGCATTTAGTCTTGGCCCTTGGCAGTCCATGGTGGGATCTAATCCTTCCTATGCATGGTATTGTTGGGCAGGGTGGAAGTGCTTGGGCTGGTAGGTTGTCCATGCCTATGAGCATTGAGCACCTGGTGTTTGGGGGCTGGTGGCTCTGGGGTGGTTTATTGTAGGTGCTTGCAGCCCATGTGTGAGCAGACGCTTTGCCATCCTGAGCCAGAAAGTCAAGGGGAGCCCAGAAGCAGAGCAGGGAGGTTGGGAGAGGTGGCTCTGCACCCCAGCAAAGGTTTCTGTGCACCAAGTAGCTATTCAAGACCTCCGCAGGGTCTCTATTGGGAAGTGCCTCATCCAGAACACCTCTCATGTCAATGCTTCTCCTTGCCAGGACTTATGTGGTTGTGTCCCCAGCTGTGATCTACCACCCCTACACAGCAATGCTGTGGGTCCATCTCAGTGGCATCCACAAGCCCGTTCAGGTGACCATCCAGCTGCAGAGACCAGATGGGACCAATAACATCACCCTGCTGGAGAGGGAAGTCCAGGAACCTCATCTGTACCTGAACATCACCTTCCCTGTGAGTGTCACCTTAGGTACAGCTGTAAGCATGGAGGGGGACACCCTGACCATGCCACTGTCTCCAGGCTGTGGTCTCCACACTGCTGTACAGCTCTAAGCTCTGCAACCAGAGGAGAATGGGAACAGGCATGACTTCCCCATCTTCTGGTAGGATCTCACCCTCCATGCAGGCAAAACAATTCTAGGCTCAGCCCAGTTTGGCAGCTGAAAAAATCACCTGGTAGCAGACCTGCAGACTAGGGCAGGGTGTTGGGGGGGACACTTCCCAGACCCTGGCTTGGGGAAGGTGTCCCCTGTGGCTGAGGAGTGGTCTGGGTCACTCAGAGTCAGAAGGGCATCCTGGCCATGGCATATTCCTTTTCCTCACCCAGTGCCTGGTGTTTTCCCTGGCAGGCTCCAGCCCCCACCAAAGGGAATGATGAAACCGTAGACCTGCACGTCTCCATCCAGGGAGATTCCCTGGATGTTTCCGAGAAGAAGAAGGTGAGACTGAGAGCCTTGGAGCCTGGGATCTTCATACAGACAGACAAGGCTGTCTACAAGCCTGGACAGCAAGGTGAGGGCGGCAGGGTCGACCACCCTACTCTGGGCTGAAGAACCTGGTGGGAGAGGAGTGCAGGAGGCTCAGCCTTGCTCCTGCACTGTATGGAAAGAGAAGGACTCCTCTTGAGATGCACTGGGACCCCCAGCACTGTCTCAGGGCAATGCCAGGATGCGATGGCAGCACCGGAGGCTGTGCTGCCTGGGGTCAGTGCCCCACTGCAGGGTTCAGGGTGGGTTTCCATCTACCTTCCTTCCACCCTGGGGAACCTCCCTCCCTGCTAATGTGCCCACCACTCACTCCTGCATCCCCGTTTGCTTTTTCCAGTGAAGTTTCGAATTGTCTCTATGGATAAAGACTTCACTCCCAGCAATAAGAAGGTGAGAGAAGGGCTGGAGAAGGGGGGGGAGGTGACAGGGCTCCTCTGCACTGCCCTCCTACAGCCTCAGCAAGCCGTGAGAGAGGTGTGGGAGTCAGCCAGCGCCTTTCCCCTTGGGAATCCTGCCCCAGCCAGCTCTGCCTGGTTGGCTGCGCTCCCCAGGGGCAGGGATGCCCAGTGCTGCTCACGCAGGCTTCATCAGGCTGGGGAAAGAAAAATTAGGGTTGCTCGTGTGACACGGGAACATACCCACTTACACTTTTGGTTAGGGATGTAGCGATGGCGAGTGGGAGGCAGGGAAAGAGCTGTTGAAATCCATCAAGTCATCAGACGCCAGGATCACAGGCAAGCTCAGTCTCTGGTACCCCTGGGCACCTTCCATCTGGGTCCTTCCATCTGGGTCTCTGGAAGTACAGGAGGTTCCCAGGTGAAATGACTGCTGGCTCCTTGTGAAGGCACTAGGAGATGACACCTCTCCATGCCATGCTGGCAGTGGCCTTGGCTCATCCCAGCTGGAGCCACCCACAGGCTCAAGATCAACCCCAAAACAAATTGAAGGGTTGAAAGTTCACAGCATCCCACAAATAACCCTCGCTCTACTCCATCCACAGTTTCTTAGGTGTTCCCCACCCTGATGACACCCCACAGAAGGCTTTAAATTTCTTCTCTAACCATCCTCTCTTTGCTTTGCAGCTGCCCCTTGTGATCCTGAAGGTCAGTCTGAGAGAGGGAGGGAGGCTCCTGGGTGGTGTGGGCTGCGGATGGCAGTGTGGCTGGGAGAGGAGACGCCTAAGGCAGCTGTGGGCTGCTTTGTCGCTGAGTGCTGGGCTCTCTGGGGTGCTGAGGCCACGTGTCCCTGTGTGCAGGATCCCAATCGGAACCACATCGCACAGTGGCGGGAGGTGAGCCCGCGGCAGGGCATTGTGGAACTGTCCCTCCCACTGGCTGCAGAGCCAGCCCTGGGCACATATGTCATCGAGGTGGAGGGGAAGAGCCACTCCTTCAGCGTGGAGGAATACGGTATGTGAGGACCAGGACATGCAGAGAGGGTGGGAGCCCCACTTAGGCATGTCCCAGAGAGCAGCATGTCTTGGTCCCCTCTGGCCACCCATGCACCATTGTCTTAATCCTGAGAGCAACGACCCCCTCTTCCTTTGCTTCTTCATCAGTTCTGCCCAAGTTTGAGGTGACCGTTGGTCTCCCTGATGTGGTGCTGGAGGACAAGAAGGTCCAGGTGGACATTTGTGGACGGTGAGCCCAAAACAGGCTGTGCTGGGAAGAGGGAGAGGATGGATCCCACGTGACGTGGTCCATCAGGTTTACCCTCACCATTCTCCACCCAACAGTTACACCTACGGGAAGCCTGTCCAGGGGAAGGTCCAGGCCAGCTTGTGCCAGCAGGTACAAGGGACCTGGTTCCATCCTTCAGCACAAACAGAGAGCTGCATCGAGGTCAGCGGGCAGGTGAGGACAACCGGGGAGTGCAGGTGCCACTGGGACAGCCCCAGCCTGGGACTGCTGCTAACCAGGGTGAGTCTCTCCCTCCAGACTGAGAAGAATGGCTGCTTTTCAACAGAGGTTTCATTGGCCGACTTCAACCTGACCAACTTCAACTATGGGAAGCAATTCAGAGTCCAGGCATCACTGGTGGAGGATGGGACAGGTAGGGATGGTGGTGTTCTCCTGCTTGGGAAGGGGCATCACTGTGGGTGCACGGTTTTGTGTTGGTCCCTGTGTGTACCCACACACACATGGCATGGCATGGGATGGGATGGGGGGATATTGGTCTTCTCCAAGGAAGCTCCAGAGCAACACTGTGGTTCAGGGGTGCGTGTGTGCAGGGAGCAGGTCCAGGTGGGGATGTGAGCTGGGCTGGCCAGGCAACAGGTTTAGTTCTAACCAGAGAGGTGGTCAGGAGGCAGAAACGCCTTTCCAAGAACCCACAACTTTCCCGGTCCTACGGCTGGCAGTGAGTCGAGCACTTGCAATGCAATGGAGGGGTCCCACCCCTGGCACTGAGATGGCCCTGCATTGTGGTGTTTTGGCAAAGAGCCTTTTCTCAAGTCACCTGCACCTTGGTTTTAGGTCCAAAACCTGCCATAGAGGGGTTTTGCTGCTCTTGCAGGAGGTGCAGACTGTGTTCAAAGCTGCCGGCTGCAGAGGGAAAGCCCAAAACGTTCCAGGGACCTTTTCTGCACTGTGAGAGGGGAACTGGCAGCACTGTGCCCAGTGTCCCTGCAACACTCTCAGCTCCCTATTCCCTCTCCACAGGGCTGGAGCAGAAAAACACCAAGACCTGCGATATTTTGCCCCAAACCTTCACCGTCACCTTCAAAAACACCCGTGACTTCTACAAGCCCGGCATCCCCTACACTGGGATGGTAATGGGGTGGGGTGGGTTCCCCTGCACGCTGCTGTACCCCGTCTGCTCCTGCTGACCCCCCAGCCCTGTTCTCCCACCCCTGCCCTTTGCCCCAAGCCTGCAGCCCAACCTGGGGTATCTCCCCTTCCATCTTCAGCTGCTGCTGACAGGACCTGACGGCACCGTGCTGCCGCAGAAGCAGCTCTCACTCTCCGTGAGCCAACAAGGAAAATCTACGAGTCACACCTTCCTGACAGACAGGTCAGGGAAAGTCTCCTTCGAGCTGGAGACCTCTGGTTGGAGTGGTGCAGTCAGTCTGCGTGTGAGTGACCCATCTCCCACCCCTCGGGGGTCCCTGTGCTGCTTTCCCCAGCAGTAGGGGGCTGGGGCAGCCCTTCAAGCCAGAGAGTTTGCCACCAGTGATGCCTGGCACTGGGACCAGCACCTCATGGGCTGATGGATGCCTCCACCACCCTGATTTCTACCTCCATCACTCAGGCTCAAGTCAACCGGACACTTAACACCCAGAATGATGGCACCTACCAAGATGCCTACGCATACCTGAACCCCTTCTTTTCAGCGACCAAGAGCTTCCTGCAGATCCGTCAGATGGAGGGTGAGCTGCCCTGTGGCCGGCCCCAGCAGCTCTGGGTGGACTACATCTTCAAAAAGGCAGCTTTGGGGACTGAGCCAGAGAACCTGGATGTGGTCTTCCTGGTGAGTCCCAGCCCAGGGAGGGAGGGTATCAGGCATTGGGAAAATTGTGAAAAGTCCACATCTACTACAAACACCCTCAGTCATGTCCCTGAGGTCAAGACAATGAAGGACATGGATCTGTTGGAACGGGTCCAGAGGAGGCCACAAAAATGGTCAGAGGGCTGAGCATCTCTCCTATTAAAACAGCCTGAGAGAGTTGTGGGGGGTTCAGCCTGGAGAAGAGAAGGCTCCAGGGAGACCTTGGAGCCCCTTCCAGGGGCTCCAGGAAGGCTGAGGAGGGACTCTTGATGAGGGAGGGGAACCATGGGATGAGGGGGAGGGGTTTGACACTGAAAGAGGGGAGATTGAGATGAGATGTGGGGAAGAACTTCTTTGGTGTGGGGGTGGTGAGACCCTGGCCCAGGTTGCCCAGAGAAGCTGTGGCTGCCCCATCCCTGGAGGAGTTCAAGGCAAGGTTGGATGGGGCCTGGAGCAACCTGTTGGGTGGGAGGTGTCCCTGCCCAGGGCAGGGGGTGGCACTGGGTGGGCTTTAAGGTCCCTTCAAACCCAAACCATACTGTGATTCTATGACAATGAGCAATCTGGCCTGGCTACACTTGGAGACCGATGCTTAGTAGTAGAGATGTCTGATGATACTGTTGGACCTTCATTCCAACAGGAGATGTGGGGGGTCTGGAGACTGTGCAAAGCCAAAAGCCATATCAATGCTCTTGCCCCTTGGTCCGTCCTCCATCAGGGCATTTCAGTTTCCTGCTCAGCATTGGTTCCATTGTTCCCATCTCTTTATCTGTAGGTCCTGGCCAAGGGGACCATTGCTACTGTCCTCAGAAAAGAGCTGGCTGCAGTGGACGGTAGGTCCCGAAGCATGGACAGGCTGTGCAGGGCTCTGCTCTTTGTGTCTGGTCCTCATCTCTCTTCCTTTCTCAGGGCGGAGAGACTCCTTCTCCCTTGAGCTGCCCATTGGCCTCGAGTTGGCACCCAAAGCCAAGGTGGTGGGCTACGCGGTGCTGCCCAACGGCGAGATGGTGGCTGACAGCATTGACCTCAATGTGGCCAAGTGCTTCCCCAACAAAGTGAGCGCGTGCTGCTGGAGTTGGGGCAACCACTCCATGGCTTGTCCACAGCCCTGATGTCCGTTTGCTCCGGTTGTATCGCAGCATCACAGTCTGATTCCCAAACTCTCAAGCCTCATTTTATCCTTATCTAGAAGAGACCTCCATGTCTGTGCCTTGATTCTGCTCCTCCGTGGGAGGTGGCTCCCCCTCCTGCCCTTGTCCCCTGATGCCCCCCTTCTCCCTCCCCAGGTGAAGATGGCTTTTTCAGAGAAGAGGGCTCTGCCTGGCTCAGCTCTGTGGCTGGAGTTGAAGGCTGCCCCGGGGTCCCTGTGTGCCATCCGTGCCGTGGACCGCAGCGTGTTGCTCTTGAAGCCTGAGGCTGAGCTCAACACGGAGGCGGTGAGTGGTGGCACTGTCCAGGGCTCCTTCTGCAGTCTCAGGGATCAGCTGGGCATGACATTGGCTTGGGCCTCCCCTAGAGGGACTCGGTGCCATGGTGGCTCCCGGGCAGTCCTACTCCCAGGCTGGGCATAGGTGCCTGCTTGGTTTTGTTCCTGGCACATGTCTGTTCCCAGGTCTACAATGCGCTCCCCAAATTCAACCACCGTGGAGTTCAAGACCCAGCACCTTGTTTGGAATTTTACTGGGGGTATAACCCACAATTTGCCATTCCCGCTGGCCCACGGCAACAGAGAAGCTTATTTTACCCTGGCAGGAGGCACCCTTTACCTGCCCATTTTAGAAGCAATTCCAAGATGGAGACCTACAAGTTATTTCAGGTAAAAGGCCCTTCCAGCCTGTGCCTCCTGGTTCTTCTTCATCCAGGAACTGGCTGTGGTTTGCCCAGGGTGCTGGGATGGGGATACCCTTCTGGCTACACTTCAGAGATCACAGAATCTTCATGGTTGTGAAGGGACCTCTGAGATCACCAAGTCCAACTGTACACATACAGACAGAAAAACAAAACAAAGCACTCAACCCCACAAAACAAACTGCCCAACCCAACAATCTGTGCCACTAAAGCATGCCCTCAAGTGCCACATCTACATGTTTCTGAAATACCTCCAGGGATGGTGACTCCACTGTCTCCTTGGGCAGGCCGTTGCAGTGCCTGATCACCCTCTCAGGGAAGTAATTTCTCCTAATATCTCATCTCAACCTCCCCTGCTGCAGATTCAGACCATTTCCTCTGGTCCTGTCATTATTCCCTTTGGAGACGAGGCCAACACCCAACTCTCTACAATCTCCTTTCAGGGAGCTACAGAGGGCAAGGAGGTCTTCCCTCAGCCTCCTCTTCTCCAAACTAAACATTCTTGGTTCCCTTAGCCTCTCCTCACAGAACTTATTCTCCAGACCCCTCACCAGCTTGGTGGCTCTCCTCTGGACACACTCCAGTACCTTGATGTCCTTCTTGTAGTGAGGGACCCAGACTTCAACACAGCACTTGAGGTGAGGCCTCACCGGTGCCCAGGACAGATGGACCTCTTTTCTTTTCACAGAATGCAGCACTGAAACTTTTCACCAACGCCAACACAAGTGAAGTTTGCAAAAGGATGCTTGGCCTGCCTGAGTTAGTGGGTGCTGAAGGTCCCAGAGGTCAGCACAGCCCTCAGCTAACTCACTCCACTGAGCCCTCTTGGGAGAAAAGTCCAAAGAGCTGGTGCCCAGTCCTGGCTCCGGTGTCCTCAGGGGGAGTCAGAGCTGTCCTGAAAACACTCAGTGTCAAAGGGATTGAAGTGTATCCAAAAGGATTTTGGCCCCCCTCAGGCTGCCTGCAGGTGAGACCTAGCTAAGATGCAAAGACCTCTGGACCCTAATTTCTGCTTTGTCTTTTCCAGTAGTTTTTGGTTCCCAGCGCCACTATTTGCGGAAAGATAGTCTTGCCAGACGTGTGTTGAACCATGATATCCCACTTGCTGTTGTCCAAGAAGAGCCACCGGCACCCCGGACCTATTTCCCAGAGACATGGCTGTGGGACCTGGTCCCTGTGGGGTGAGTGAGGGTGGTTGCTATAGGGCTGGTTCTCTCCCCACCCCCTGCATGGAGGGAGTTTGGGGACTTCAGGACGGCTCCTTCTCCAACACGGAGAGAATCAGCCCAGCTGTGGGCGAAGGTGGTGGGATGGTCTCATGGTGTTCGCCATCCCACAGGGAGGGAGGCTCCATGGAGGTAGCGGTGACGGTGCCTGATGCCATCACTGAGTGGGAAGCTGGGATGTTCTGCACATCCCCGTTGGGGTTGGGACTGGCCACTGCCACCACCCTCACGGCCTTCAAACCCTTCTTTGTGGAGCTGTCTCTGCCCTACGCCGTGGTCCGCCACGAAGCCTTCACCCTCGTGGCCACCGTCTTCAACTACCTGCAGCAGTGCCTGAGGGTGAGTGGGGCTGGGGAGGGGG
>VXBW01007447.1:0-85154 GCA_013400375.1 Thinocorus orbignyianus
CCTTCAATCCTAGTTTAAAGACTGGTTTTGTGTACACTAAATTTTATGGTTGAAATCGTTTTGCATAATACAGTCCAAAATGTTTTATACTTGCAGCTGTTTAGATATTTTCAAAAGTAGATTGCAAATTAGCTTTCCCAGAATATTTAATGTCTTAAATATTCTATCTCTTTGATAAGAAGTCTTAAATTTTCATGTGTCGGCCAGGATTTCCTGCTGAAAGATACCTAGCTCTTTAGCATTAGATGATCTTTACTAATTAGCCCAAGCTCTGATTTAATGATTAATGGGAAGACAACAGTGATGCAGGTAAAGTTCAGTATATGTAATGCCTGCTTTTGAAAAGCCTTTTTTAATTGGCACAGTGTGCCTAAAGTTCAAATAACAAGTGATTAAGGAAGGACCTTGGTTTGCCTTCTTTTCCAATAACAATATGAAAGAAACCTAGGATGTTTATTGAAAGTAACAACTTTTTAAAGTTACTGAAGTGATAATGGTAACTTTACAACTTGTTCTTCTTTACAACTTGTTTGTTCATTTTAAAAGACAAAAGTAATTACCCACTTACTCAGAAATCAACAACTTGGGGTGTTAGTTTTAGTTATGTGAGTGCTGTTAGTGATCTTCTTGCTCAGGGAAGTATTGCACAAATTTTACAATTGGACATTATGGAAAGAGATGCTCGTTCTTGTTGACTGATTTATTTATTAATTAATCTTAACTTGTTCCAACGTCTCCCTTGGTGTTTTTGTTAGCACAGTTGCCACCATTTAGGCAATTGTCTTGTCTAAATTAAGAAGTCTTAAAAAGCCCCGAACCAAACACTTGGAAACATTTTATTAGTTCAATTTTAAGCATCATTTATTACTTGAGTAATCAGGATTTAACACTCTTAAAATATGCAATTGTATTTTCATTGCACATACTGCCCACACAGTATTTTTTGTTTGATACAATTATGGATCATTTCATTCAAGAGAACATCATTTACATACTTGGTGGGAACAGTGGGGAAAAGTTCATGAGAAACCACTACTGTATTTGCTTTTTCATCGCTGGCTTTTTTTGATGACAGCTGAACAATCAAGGTAGGAAAGGAGAAAACATAACTTAGCGTAATGTGGGTGTAGAGATAAGCTTCTGTGACTAGAAGAAAATGTTCTGTTACTTTGGCCGGATAGTTAAGAAGGCCCTTGGTCATGGCCTGCTGAACAGAATATGATTAAAACTTTTCCTGTTAATTCAGAGTGTCCGCCCCCAGGTAGTGTCATTTTCTGTTTGTAGTGCTTACTTACTCCTTTCTTGAATGTTGATTCAATTTATAGTATATTTAGAGATATAAAAAGATTCTAAATTTTTCAGCAATCAAGCTGCATGGGTCAAGCAATCAAAGAGAAATCCTTTAAATTTGTACACTAGAGTTTGCAGGAGTATTCAGCATCAATTTCTTTTTTTTTTTTTTCTTTCTTTCACTCTCTTTTTTTTTTTTTTTTTTTTTTTAATGCTGAATTCAGTCATTCAGTATGATTTAAGAAGCGTTTCCAGGTTGGACCATTCCAAAGCAATTTAATTTTTACAGTTGCTTTGATACACGCAACATGTTAAATGCTTCAGTTCAAGCAGGAGCATTGTTAGATAACACAGAAAGAATACCTAATCCATAAATACACCAAATGTAGTTCTGTATGTTCTCACTCGATAGCTCTGTATAGTCCCTATTCGTAATTTATGTAGACTATATAACAAAATATAATATGTATAGAGTTTGGGGCTTTGGCTTGTGTGGGTTTTCATGTAGATAAGCACCACCTGTCCACACATGCCACTGTAAACAGAATTACTGAGTGGATGCACGCAGAAACCTAGTGTGCATCTTTGTGTCTTCTCTTTTGATTGTTTGATCCACAGAATTTCTAGTCATGAGAGTTAACACGAAAGTTACTGGTTGTGCAGTAGCTGGTTTAAGTAAAATATACTTGGTCAATTTATTAAAATGCTAATTAGGGCAAACAAAGGGAAGGCTTTCTTAATAGTAGGGCAGATGGTCTGGATCTTTTCTACCAGTCTGATTTCAGTCTGCATGTGGGTATAAAAGAATAAACATAGAAAATGAATACAGCTTTAGAAAGAATTGGTAGCAGCTGCTTTGTTAAGGTAAATACTTGTTTTTCTATTAGTAACTGCTTTCTGAAGCCTTTTTCCTCAATTATGAGGGCTGACAGAATAATTAATATTGGGACTTTGGAAAACTGACCTAATTAGTTAATCTCCTTGCTTCTGAAAGCATATAAATAAGATAAACTGAAAAATCGAAGACAGTATCCTTCTAACATAACTTGATATATGCTCAAGAAACTGTTAAATCTGCTGAAGGCATGCATGTAATTAGACGAAGGCTTACGCACAATATTTTGACAGGATATGTAGCTGAGGTTTTATGGCAGCATTTGAGTCAATTTATATATAGAATACTTTTAAATCCAAATAAGCCAAACCGCTTCACAAACTGCATTGCTTCAAGATCCTTTGAAAATACAGCCATTTCCTGAAGTGTGTCTAGCCACTGCAGGAGCTGAAGTTGTTTATTTCTTTGAGATTAAATTTGGCTGCGATTTGTTCCAACACTTCGCTAGAGAACCTTAGCAGCCAGCGTGACTCTGAACTGCCTGGCACTCACCTTGCCTTTCGCAGCCCACGAATCAACACTTGGATGGTGGACCAGCCTCTCCCTTGGAGTTACAAATGTAAAACTAGAGAGGATCAATTTGCTTAGGTACAGGATGACTCTGAGTTTGGACCTCAAGGAGGGGAGCCCCAACCTTAGGTGAACTCGGAGGTAGAGAGAGTGCACACTAAGCTGCTGGCAAGAGCTGTGCCTTCTGAGCTATGCCTTTCCCACATAGAGTCAAATGTCAGGTATTTGTCATCTTTAATCTAGAAATAAAGAAAAAGCAATAAAATGGTAAAAGCAAAAGTGGGAATCCGTAACCTGCCCCATCCTAATGTAAAGATGAGCTGCTGGCAATATGGGACAGCCACTTGTTCAGGTGTATCTGTACTTTGTTGTCTGGCATGCCCAAAACGTCCTGGTGCTGAAACAGGACTACCATGGAAGGAAAGACACTGTGGGCTTATGGAGTTAAAAAACTACAATTGTCTGTTTGAACAAGGCTAAGTTCTGACCTGGTCACACAATGCATTCAACAGTTAAGAGTTACTCGTTTTCATACAGTCTTCACACTCTCAGATTCTCTGGCCATTGGGAACTCCGTGCACTGTCACCTGCTGTGCTCATTACAGTTCTGTCAGGCAATTGCATGTTTATGGAATAAGGTAGCTCATCTGGTCTGTAAAATATATGACGCTTGTCCTACTGTAAGCCAACCAGAAGATTAATAATCCTGTCTGAATTTTGTCATTGTTGTCAGTGGCTAATTGTTAGAGTGGAAATTAATTTTTGAATCTGCCTTGCCGTAGTTTATATGGATGGCCTCCTAAAGCCTGTGTAATTTTATGACTTGAAGTTTGTTCTTTGTTTCCTATTCCGTGAGCAGGAGTGGAAGCTCGGGCAATTACAGTGGTTAGTGCAGGCACTACATGCTGCCTGCTGCTAGTAGAAATCTGGACACGCTCTATTGCACTCTTCCTTGCTCCTCTGTTCACCGAGCACACCCAAGGGTGGATGGTCCCTCTGGGGCTAAGCCCTGGAGGGCTGGTGCAGCCCAGGGACTGCAGCCTGGTACAGTGACACCCGGCTCCCCGGCTGCTTCTCTGTGGTGGGGCTGGAGGGGGGTCTGCAGCACAAAGGTGGCTGCACTGAGCTCTGCCACTAACTCTCCTGATTGCTAAGACTCATTGGCCCGGTTTCAGCAGAAATGGAAATCTGAGGAAAGGTACAGAAGAATACATATCAGATATTATAGCAGCCAGGCAGGGGAAGTGTTCAGCAGCCCCGCATGTTATTAAATGGATTGGCGCTCCCTGTGTTTTAGCTTTGTGAAACCTGATCTCAACTTTGTGGTAGCTCTTTTGAAGAGTCACATCCAAGCTGTGGTAATTTCCCTTTTGGGGCTTTCTTCTTGCATGGGCACAGTTAGAGAGAACTTAACCCCAGTCAGCAAGAGCTGTGGTGGGTATGTAGTGGTAGTTGCATGGGGGAACTCTTTAGCTGAATGTCTCTGTCTTCATGTTGCTGAATATATGTAGCTTAAGAGAACCTATATACTGGGAACTGTGGGCTTGCTCTCTGGAAAAATGGTGTGGAGCCCTCATATGCCATTGAGAAAAGAAGAAATAACTTTTTTTTTTTCCTTGTACAAAAGCAGCAAGTGACGTAGGTAATTGTCCAAAGGTTCTCTTATTGCATCCCTTTCCCTTCTCCTGCTGCAATGGGGACACAGTGGAGCACAGGCTGAACAATCCTTTTATTGTCACGTCCATAGTAAATGTGATGTAGAATCTGAAACAGTGTGTTACAAGTCAGTTTGTTTCTGCTGTCTGCTCAGATTCCTACCCTTGTTGTTAAGGCTTAGAAATGTGCTCATCACTAATGGTGGTGGACAAAGCAATCAGTGCAGTGATGCTTCTCAAAGCACTGCTTTTCCATTTCACTTTGAATGTCTTATGATATAGCTTCTGTCAGTCCCATTGGGAATTTTTTCATAGTCTGATGCACCTGAGGATCACAAAGTGCTACGTGATTATTTAGTTTAAATTCTCCCTTTATTTGGTTTCCCCCTTTCATTTACCCATCATTTATGTGCCTAGCCTTTTAACATTTAAGTTCTTTTCAGACCTTCACCCATGCAATCATTCTTACCAAATCTTAATTTGGTGGTTGTACTGTATATGGATTGATGGCTTTTGAGCATGTTGCCTCCCTGACCTGAGTTTTCTTTGCAACCCACAGACTGCAGCTTTTAGAAGTGTGCTGGGCTTACAGTTTGATCAAATCACTTATTTGATAAATATGTACTAATTCAATACATTGTGAAAACATTTGTCCCTACCATTTATCATCATCTAATTTGATGATGATGATATAAAGCAATGAAAGAGAAAATGATGGGGGAATATATTCATATTAAGGTGGTTTGCTCCAAAAGTCTTTTGCTGACCTGTGATGTTTTGTTTGTTTAGATCTACTAGAGAAGTCTCGTGTTGTTAAGCAGCCAAGAGGTGAAAGAAACTTTCACATTTTCTATCAGATACTGTCTGGTGCTTCAGAAGACTTCCTCTGTAAGTGTTGCCCTTGTGCTATTTTCAGATATAAGTCTTTTTTTTATATTTAATGTGCTGTTCCATGCACGTAATCTCTTGTTAGAAATGTGATATTGATTCATTTTTCCAATTATTGGTGGTAGTGGCACTATGGTTTGTTATTATCCAGATAGCTGAGTCAGAATTCACTTTGCAATATATTACAAATGAGGAAGAAAGCCTATTCTTATTAAAAAGGCCTGTATTTAAAAAATCCTTAAAGAAAACTTAATTCTACTGATAATGACAGTTCTTGATAATACTGGTTCTGGGATAAAAGAGTTACTAAGAGGAATGCTGTTACCAATGATATTTTTGATTTATTAGGCAAACTCAAACTGGAGCGGGACTTCAGCAGATACAACTACCTAGGCCTTGATTCTGCCAAAGTGAATGGAGTGGATGATGCTGCAAACTTCAGAACAGTTAGGGTAAGAAGTAATAGGGGTTGGCGTGAACCACAAGAGGGCTTAACAGAAACGTAGGGTTCTTATGCCCTTGGCCTAGCCATTTGCCCTGGGCTGAGAGAGCTGTCTTTTCCAAGTCATTTTCAGAGTGCTCAGCAGTCTTTGTGCAAGAGCATAGTGTGTTTGCACAGGGAAGCTTGGCTACAACTGGAAAGAACAAAGAACCAAGTTTCTGGAGTATTCTAGTGGAAATAGAAAAAAGGCAAACATAAAACAAAAAAGTTTAAAAAAAAAAAAAAAAGAAAAGGAAAAACCCCCCAAGACCAGACCCCTTGATCAGATCACGGAAAAGGTCATATTATGTAGTTGCTTATGGCAGTGACTGAGCTTCATGAACCAGGAGATGCTGACCAAACTCAAAGAAAAACAGGACTGGAATGGTTCTCAAGATGTTTTACCGTGATGTTTTTCCTTGATTATCGTACTCAAGGACAGGAAGAATACAGGACTCTGTTAACCAGTATATGCAAATTTATATTTGAAAAGCTAATGGCTTTAAGAGCAACAGAGTGGACTGAGAAGACAGCAGCACCTGTTCATTTGTCTCTGAAAAATTGGATTGGGTTATAAACTCTATTCAGTGGCTCAAAAAAAAGTGTTGCATTTTAGAAACCCATAAAGTGAATGAATCGTAGAAGTGGACTGGACTGACATGCCAGCTCAATTACTAGATCTTCTTTAACCTGTCTTTTATTTTAAAAAAACTTACTTATCTAAGTGTAGTAATTACATTTTATGATCTGTTTAAATGTGGATTCTTTTATCTCATAATTTTACCTATCCCCTTTACAGAATGCAATGCAGATTGTTGGTTTTATGGATCATGAAACACAGTCTATTTTTGAAGTGGTGGCAGCCGTTCTGAAATTGGGAAATATTGAATTTAAGCCTGAATCTCGTGTGAATGGCTTGGATGAAAGTAAAATCAAAGATAAAAATGGTAAGATCAGATTAAAGATGGGAGGAAAAAAAAAACCAATTTGAAGTAATTACTGATTTTGTCATTTCTGTAGACATATGATATCCTTACAAGATTAATTAAATTAGATTGTTTCCAAAACTCACTCACAGGCAAATATGAGTTGAATTCTGTGCCGTTTTGGTCACTCTGTTTGAAATTCCAAAGGTGATTATTTTCTTTTTACCCCTGCTTTATTAACTCTTTCTTCTGAAATATTAAATGGAACTAAGCATTTCTGTAACTGCTTGGTTATTCTGCAGTGGAGGCCTTTAGTTCTTTTGTAGTAGGGTATTTCTGTCTGTAATATTAGATTAATTTGTTCATGTTTTTGCAGTTGATACATTTTGAAAGTTCATTTATTTTCATTTGAAAGTTTTTCATCGTGAAAAGTAGTCTGTGATACAAGAAGAAAGATTGCTTTACAAAAATAACCAAAGATAAAGTGCTTTCAAAGCTAGTAACTGTGTTTCCTCATGCTGTGTATATTTTTTAAAAAAATTTGCTTGGCAGGGTAGCGGGGAGAGAATGTGGATGGGGGACACCTCTGTTGAAGAAAACCTGTTTTGGGAAAATACTGAACTACTTGAAAGCTAACAGTTTGGGGGAAGAAAAACCAATGATACAAAAGGTTTCATTATATTTAAATTGTCCTTTTTCCTGCTAGAACTCAAGGAAATCTGTGAGTTGACAGGTATAGACCAGTCCGTATTGGAAAGAGCTTTCAGCTTCCGGACAGTAGAAGCCAAACAAGAGAAAGTTTCAACAACACTAAATGTGGCGCAGGTAAAAAAGATGTCCTGATTTTAAAGGAAAGAATCATTTTAAATGGCTATTTATTCTGCGCAACTTATACCATGACTGCCCAAATACAAACTGCAATAGGCTGTACTGAATAAAACATTTCACTAACATAAGCATGTTTGTTTTTTTTTCTTCAGCTGTTCAAATATACTGCATGTTTTGCTTTTATGTGTGAATTACCTCAAAAAGATGAGGGGTAGGAAAATGCTGCAGAGAATGAAAAAGTGAAACAGTTCTGCACAAAAAGCATCTTGAAAGCATTGTGGCAGACTGTTTTCATTTAGAGCAACTGGTGTAATTTCATGTGAGTTGCACGCCCCAGGCTGCTGAAACACTTCTGCTGCCAGTTGATCTTTCTGTAGTGCTGCAGAGCCAGTGTGGTTGCCACCTGTGTCTCATCAGCTCAGGCTAGCAGGAATGTCGTTTCCCTAACCACAGCTGCTAAAGTCCCTTTAGGACTAAAGACTCCCCTTAGGATTCGGATGGGGGATGTGAGTCCTTGGAGGATAACCGAAGGAGCTGGAAGGGAGTTGAAGCGCCCTGATTGTAGTTGCTGTTCCAGCCAGCCTGTGCCCTGGAAGGCAGAGGAGATGCACCAGCAAGCCACTGGTGCTGCCCAAGTGTCCTGGCACCCCTGGTCTAGCTCCGGTTCCTGCTTAAGCAGAGGCACTGCTGCCTAAGCCATTCTTCCCTCTCTTTCTTTCCCTACCTTTAGGATATGGCAGTCAAATAAAAAGTTTGGGGTTAGCCCAGCATTTGTAACAATTTTCTTCTTTCTTCTGTTTAGGCTTATTATGCCCGTGATGCTCTGGCAAAGAATTTGTACAGTCGACTGTTTTCTTGGCTTGTTACCAGAATCAATGAGAGCATTAAGGTATTGTTGTTTTGTGCCTGTAAAAAAATCAATAGAAATCTTTTAAATTAAAGTGGACAGTAAAACTGTATTTGCCAACTTCATTTTTCATGGTTGTACAGTGTTACATACAGTATGGGTGAACAACTATATCACAGCTCAAGAAGGTGCTGTCTGCTCTGTTTTTAAGCTTATGAAAATAGTCATCTTAAACATATTTTGGGAAACCATCTTAACATTTTAGTTTAGAGAATTTGACACCCTACTTATGAGATACTTGGGAATCAAGAAAACTAATGTATAAAATGTACAAATGACTAAGTCAATGTTTAATTATTTTTTAAAGGCACAAACAAAAGTGAGAAAGAAGGTAATGGGGGTGCTGGATATCTACGGCTTTGAAATTTTTGAGGTAAGACCTTTATAATGCTAAGTATCAACAGTGAGAGTTGTTATTAAAGCTTGATAGAGTAGTTTATGAATGTGTAATCAGAATACATGTAATCTGAATCAGACAAAAATGCTGGAAAAGTGAGTAAAAGAAAGATGTCTTAGCATGTCTGTCAAATGAAACAAAGATTTATGAAAACCCAACTTGTGTTTTTACACCATAGGTAAATACATATTTATGGTGGGTAACAAAAAATATATTTTGTTGTGACATATGTTCTGAGCATAAGAGAAATTCTGGCAGTGTCAGTTCTGCCCTGAGGCATTTTGTGGATGCCTTTGAACAAGCTTTCTGTCTTTTAAAAAACACAACAAAACCTACACATTTTAAATTAAACAAGGAATTATATTCCTTTTTTTTTTTCAGTTCACTTAGATAAATATTCTGTACCAATTTCTTGCTAATGATCTGTGGCTTGCTGCTGTTTGTTTATGATAGTATTTTTAGACTAGTGATATTCTGAAACAAAAACAGTAAATGAGAGATTTTTAATTGGGTTAGAGAACACCAGGGAGAAGGAGTTTTCATAAATCTTACTCTGACAGTTTATTTTAAGAGATTTATAGATCTCGGCTGGAAACTGTATATAATGTTTAAACTAGAAAGTCAATTGAGGAGAAAAGTCAGTAGAAACCTCGCAATCCTTACTCGCTTCCCTACATCCTTCTTGAAAATCCAGAGAGTATGTTTAAACCGTGTAGATGATGGGAATAATCCAGACATGAATAAGTACATGTGGGAGGGTGGTGTAAGCTTTATTGCAGAAGCATAACATCAAAGTACATGCAAATTAAAATGCCCCTATGAAGAAGAAAAACAAAGCTGATGCTTGCTTCAAGGGTTTACTAAGCTAGGCTGTATTGTTTGCATTAAACATAAGAGCATATTTATGGAAATATATTACAAGTGGTCAGGTGGCTGAATGCAAATCTTGATGCCAGATGTCTTTCTGGAGCTGGTCCTCAGTGTACCTTTAGAAAGCTGGACACTAGAATAGTATTGCTGGCATCTTTGGGCAGGACTCTTGTCTTCTCTCTATTATGTTTGATTAAGGATAAGCATTTTGGGTGAGGTGGAAATGGAAGCTTGTGCTAGCACACAAAACAATTGAGTTAATTGTATTTGTGTTTGTTGCAAAAAAAAAAAAAGTTCTTTTGTACACACAACTCCATTTTTTGTAGATCTTCAACATCTTCAAAGGTCATAAAAACAGTTGAGTACGGGAAATTGTAGTTTCTCAGAAGAAAAATGTAAAAACAAGGCTCTTTTCACTTAACCTTGCATGCTGAATTTAGTTTTCCCAATTTATACAGATTCAAAAGCTTTAAAACAATACAGGTAGTTGTTCAGTCCTTTAGATGCTGAGTATTGGTTCTAGTGGAAAAGATCAGAAAGGATTGCCTTGTGACTCAAGAGGATCAAATTTACCAATGCAGTCACAGAAGACTGGACTGTTTGACTCATGAGTTAAGACCTGTGGCGAGGGCACTAGCCAAGCAGCTTGGTTCAGCATCACAGAAATTAATTACTTCTGAACAGTCTAAATAAGATTCAGGTAATATGCCAGAAACATACATGGCTTGTATTATACCCTATGTTGATTTTAAGACATCTGAAAAGAAACTCGATTGCATTATTTTTCTAGAGGTAGCTGGTACAGTTACTGGTATTGGGACTGTGAGGCAGTATTGTAATTCAATGGGTGAATGGTAGAAAAAAATCCATCAGAAAATCCTGAATTGACTGTGTTTCCAGTACCGCCAACTTAGCCATCCCTGTGTTTCCAGGCAAGTTAATTTTATAATCAGAAACTGCTGACTTGGATCAAAACCAAAGTTGATATTCAAAGGCAAAAGAAAATTTACGTTCTATACAGCTCCAGTTGGAACAAAAGATGATGTTATGTCACAGTCCTTAAATTGAGTAAAATAATTCTGTAGTGAACACTGTGTAGACAAAATGTATCTAGTGTTTTCGTTGCTTGAATGAATGTCATGTAGTAAGGTCAGTTGAGATGATGGCTGCCAGATATTTTGTGTTGAGTTCTGTAACAAATGGTTGAATCTCAAAAATTATTAAGGATCTCGAGAAAATGCTAACAAAAAGTAATTTTTGCTGAGAATTCCAGTAGCCACTTCACAGAAAGTGTTGTTTAAAATTAATTTTGTTAAACCAATCAATAAATGAATGAAAGGTTAACATTCCACAATACAGCAATTCAAGGAAAAGTCAATAATGTCTTAAGATTTATAGCATTCAAAATATAGTGGAATTTGGAGTGTGTGGTACATTTGTAAACACGATGGTTAAACATCCAAAACATTAGCTGAGGTGTAGTTTATGGCAGGTACTGTATCCATCCAATTATAAATTACTTAAAGCCACTAACCAAAGATGTGCAGTTTCCTTTTGAACCTGATTCTTAAGGCAGATTTTGATGTCTGCTCTTGAAGGTTAGAACTAACATGATCTCTACAAAGAATGTTTTTTTGGCAAAAATATATTTGAAATACTTCCTTATCTGTGAACTTGTGCATTTTAAGCTTGTAAGCTATTTGATATGCTGAAGGTAAAAAGGGCTTCTTTAATCATGTTTCTGCTCTGGAAGCAGATAAGTTTATCATTAGTACATGTTCTTTTACCTAAAGTGCCCTTGTACCTTGGAAACGGAACACATTGAGAACCATAGAAGGTGTAGTAAGAGTTTTTTATTTGCATGCTTGGGGTTTTTTTGTTTTTTGTTTGTTTGTTTGTTTGTTTTTAATTTAACTCTCTGGATCACTGAAAGAATAAACTAATTATATTCTAGTTTGCCTGTTTTCTCCTGAGGTTCTTACTTAAAAGTTATTGGAATACATTATGGACTAGTCAGCTTACACTGAAAGATCAGTTTGCTACAGATTTTTGAGGTTTTTGCTTTGTTTCATAATGAGTAGGGCAGACAATACTTCTTGGGCCTTACTCCTGTTCCGGATGATTCCTTAGATCACCCTATAATTCCTTCTATAAGAAGAGTAGAGAAATCTGTATTAACCGTTCTGAAAGTTCCTGCACGTCACCTTCTGATAACAATAGCAATCTTGTTCTGTTATATGCAAATTGAAGCTTATATAAATGAGATATTTTTCATCTATTTTTGAAAGATTACTTTTTTTACTGTCCACTGTAATTTCTACAATCTTCTATAATTGAAACTGAAGTTAATTTACAAAGTTACTGGAGGTTGAAATTTAGCAAAGGAAAAATACTGGAGTATTGATAATGCTGGCATATACTCTTTGGGTTTTGGTTTCCGCTAATATTTTTATCGAACGCAAGCCCTGTTTTTCAGACAAACCCAAAAGCTATCCAAGAAAGCAGATTTAAGGACTCGACTGTCCAAAAATTCAAATTAGGGAATTTAAGTCTATTAATAATCCTCAGCCTCTGTGAGTTTGGCAGATGTCAACAGCAAGCTTGGCTAAACAATCCACAAAATAGGCGCTGTAAAGCTGTTTATTTTTGAATCCTGCCTTGCCCTTTGTGGCAAGCAGTGTACTGGGACTGAATGTTTTGAAAGGGAAATGCTGAAATTCTGGATGTTGGTGTGAATAGTCTATGGGCAAGGATTTAGGGACTAGGGTTAGTGTGAAAATGCAGGCTGCAGGACTGTGTTGGCTGTGTAATGCTGCTAGAGCTCGAGCAATGGACTGAAGCCTGACACTAATTGCTCCAAGTATGTTTACCTACATTTTTGCGTGGCTGCGTGTGTAGTCATTCTGCTGTCTAGACTGTGATTTGAGGTGGGGTAAGGATGGTGGTTGGTGGCACTGGGAATTTCAAAACCAACTTGATTGCAGAATTCCTGGGGTAGGTTTAGGGCTTATCCTGTTTTATTCCACTATTGATTCTGTATTTTTGGGCAGAAGCAGTTTCTGCATCTTTGCAAAATGTTGGGGTTGGGTTGTGGAAAGAGTGAGGTTTATGAAAAAGAAACAAAAACTGCAGAAGGCAGAAGACTGAGGGCCTGGCAGGTTTCAACAGAGATCAGAAGAGGACTTACTCTGTTTGATTTGGATAGTTAATTTTCTGTTGTGTACATTCGCTGTCTATATGAGGGCCCCGGTATGTAAAGCTGAATGTCATGGAGCAAGTGTGCCCATGGCAGCTGGGTTGGAACTCAATGATCTTTAGGACCCTTCTAGCTCTAACCATTCTATGATTCTATGTTTTCTTCTTGCCTAGCCTTCAGAGATCAAATAGCCTGCCTGTACTGGTTGGCTTAAATACCTTATTCTGAGTTTTCAGGTGCCATTCTGTAGCTGGTCTATTTGATGACGGTAATGATTTGTAGTGCAGTTTTATGAAAGTGAAGGCTGCCAAACAAGATTTATTCTTGAAATTTGCCAGGTCCTGAGAAGACAGTTTGAGATTGTGAATGCTTTCTGCTGGATGCTTTGGTGGAGTTCAACATATTTTAGCCTAGTGAGAAGCAGGGATGCATGGGTGATAGAGCTGCAAAAATAAAGTCAGCAGAAAGAGAGGGACTGTTTCCATTGGGCCCTCAGGTATCTACTGAGGGCCGACCTGAGGGGATCTGAATGCCTTGCCTTTGGGAACAGCATCTGACCAACTCCTTTTGCTCCAAGTACACAAGAACGTGTAAAGACATGGCAGCATCCATCACATTCTGCATAAAACCCAGCAGTGAATAAAAACAATACTAACAAAAAGAACCAAACAAGCCACCTAACAGTAAAACCAGGTTCATTTATCAGTCTGTGGTGCAGTTTGATAGTGTTTCTGTTTACTTGCAGCAATTAGCTTGTTTCTTTTGTGTAGAAGTCCCTTCTGGTGAAGGGAACAAGCTTGATCATATTGCATGCATTACATAAGCTATCATCTGGACATTGCTAAAATGCCAATATCTTCATTGAGGGTATCTGTTAGAAAGATGAAGAATGCAGTTTCATTGTATTACCGTGTTCATAGTTGTGGTCATTACCTATTTTTAGAGGGAAGTAACCACATAAGGAGAGGATAAACATTGAAAATACCTTTCTGAGATGTTTAAGGCATGAAAATATTGTGGAGGTATTTCCACCTTTACCGTAAACCTATATGACAGCTTGGTCCAGTTGCTGAGTAGTTGCTCTGCCTTTTTCTGTCCTGTTCACAACATGAAGGAGATCACAGTTGCAGAATGTGCTGAGCTCTGGGAAATTGCTGCTGGCCCAGACTTCCCCCTACCCTCCTAAGGATGATTTTACTGGAGAAGGGTCTAGTGATTTGCTAGAAAGATGACTTCTTAGAGAGAGGGGAAAAAAGCACATGGAGAAAATTAGTGTATCAGGATCTTATTTTATCTTCATCTTTTCATTTTTTTACCACTCTTTTAGGCTCTGGGGACCCTTTCTTCATGTCTTGACTTTGACTCTAACTCAGCCATGGATATCTGTTGTCTTGGTAGTTGCCTTAATCTCCAGACCATAATTTCCAGTCATCTCTTCTAGGCACTAAACCTCACAACAGATTTCCTTTTTGAAATTGTTCAACCCTTTTCTGGTGCCCAATGGCATATATAATAACACAGGGCAAAGCCCAGGATGAAAGAGGAATTTTTAATCTATAATTGATCAACTAGATTTGCTGGCTGGTGTTAGGAAAGAGGGGACCTTTACAGAGTCCTTGGTTGGACTCCTAAGTGCTGTGGAGATTTTAAAATACAGTTAAAGCAATCATTTCCTTAAGTGCTAGAATGCTCAGAAACAGAGGTTCATCCCAAGAAGTTAATCACCATTTAATTAATCACATTATAATTTAAGGATTTAGAGAGGCTTGCTTTGCAAAACACAGGTTTATGAATTAAATCCCACTGGCTGGCTGTTTTCAATGGAGGAAATATTTGAAATGCTGGAGCAAATATACACAAACACTCTGCTTCAGTTTGTGAGAATAATGTTTTGCCCCACAGCAGTTACTACATCTTAGTAGAGGAATAAGATTATATAGTAGGTTCTTGCCTATTTGTAATTCCTGTTGTTACAGGACTGTAATTTATCAGGTTAAGTTTGTTGAAGTGATTGTACCTGGGCTTCCCTGTGGATCTCACATGCATTGTGTGCACTGAATTCACTGTAGTTTCTTGCCTTTTAACTCCAAATTTGGTTTAGACCCGTGTGTCCCGACACCTTGCTGAGAGCAAGATGCATTTCAGAGTCCATTGTTCTCAGCCACTGCCAGCAACATCAATAAGGTCTGAAGCTGGTTGTGCTACACAAATATGGAAAATGGATAATCCCTGATTGCTTCCATAAGATGCACTGCAACACTGTTTGATTACATATACATGGAATATTTATAGTTAAATAATATGCCTCGGGTTCTTTGCCTACAGAGATATTTACACAAAAGCACAGAGCTCATTCTAGTTAAAAGAGATATTTTTCAATTATGTTTGGTTACTCAAATGTTTGTATATGTAAACAGAAAGGTAAGGGATAAATATTGATAACACATCTTCACTAACTGCAGAAAATAAGAAAATGTTATATCTGGGTCAAATGTAGCTCATTGCTTTCTAAGATAAAAATAGTGCCTTTTTTTTTTTTAAATACCTTTTGCCCATTTTCATCTTTCATTTGCTGATTTTCATCTTTTAGCATTTATATTTCTAAGTTTCATCTCATAAACTCATATGCTTCTGTGGTCATACATAAAAATCCCTGTCCCCAGGCACCTCAGTAGGTTTTAAATTAAATTTGCTGGTTGGTTTCACCATTCATCTCAGTGAAACGAGTATGTTGGTCTTTTATCATCATTACTTTTGCCATCTGGCTTTTTCTCTTGGAGCCTCAGTGTAGTACTCCAAGGAGTTGATGGGACTACCCAGGATCCACCTGCCTGTGTTAAGAGGTGGTCAGAAAATTCTGATGCGCAGGGATGTGTTGATGTTGAAAAAAGATTTTTCTGGGGCTGTATGTGTTAGAGTAAAAGCATCAGTCTCTGCATGTCTTTTCCCCCTCTGATATTGATCAAAAAGTTCTGTTGATTTCAATGGACTATCTCACTACTTGAGATGTTTAAGTTTTGCTTTAAATTATGCTTTTCCTTTAAATGCTTTTCATGTATTTTTTACCTGTATGTGTTCATATAAGGTATTTGAAAAGGTGTTACTGAAAACCTTTTTGTCAGTGTTGTAGACTGAGCAATATGTAGATTTTTTTTTAATTGGCTCTCAACAAGAACTGGTGTGATGAAAGATTAAGAAGGAAGAGGAAATATTGAGAAACACCATGTATAGGTGTGACACTGATACTATAGCCAAGTCTGTAGATTTGGATCAACGACGTATGCTTGGTTTGGGGAACATGGTGAAGTGGAGAGGAGAAAATAAAATGGAACACTTAAACTAGAAAGTTATTAGGCAAGTGGCAGATAAAAAAATTATCCCAACCTTTTAATATGGAAAAGTACCCAATTTTTAGCTTTAAGTAAGTTTCCTAGTTGCCTCAGTGTCTCTAGAAATGATTGGAATATGGGTACTCAAAAGTGAATTTGAATTTGCTATGGGGAGAGAAGGTTAGAAGGTAGTTGGTTTTCATAGGGAAATGCCAGTTTAGATATTTTGTGTTCGTAAATCTGATGCAGGAAATGACACCCTGCATCAGCATATGGACACATTTCTGTCTGAGACCAGTAAGAGACTTTTAGCCTCATGGTAAATTTTTAAAAAAATATTATTATTTTTTAAATATTTTTGTTTTGTCTGCTTGATATTGGCATTTTACTGGTATAACAATGTGTAAGGTCAGGAACATCTATATGTGTTTTTGTAGATGATTCCATGATACACATGACTTGAATTTTCCAAAGAAGAAATTAGGTAAAATATTAAGGAACAAAAAATATCTTCCGTAGGCTTTTAAGTGCCTATATGTAATTCATGTATTAGCAATGGTTCAAAACTAGAATGTTTTATCATTTCATGGTTGATTAACAATGTGAGTGAGTACAACACTGTGATCTGCTTGTGTGTGTAAGCACTGTATTTTTGCATGGAGCAGAATTTTTTTAGAGTTCAAAAACTTGCTATTCATGAAATTCCACCCTGATGCCTGGTAGTTTGAAGGTTGATAAAGACTAAAGCTGTATGAGCAAAACACCATGACTTGTGAAGTGAAAAACATAGTGAAATAGGCTTTGATTTTTTTTGTCAGTGAATTTTTCTACTTGTCTAAACTTACTGTTGCACCCGATAAAAGATTGAGAGGATAAGCTGAGGGTAGTTGGCTGATCTGTATCTATAAATTTGACATGACTTTAAGCCTGTCTCAGGCGACATTTGGACATTTCCCAGCACCTTTAATTTAATAGATTGGGTGGTTTTTTCTTCCCCAAAGATTATATTTTATATTCCACAGTAATTTCAAAGGGGCACAGTTTGAAACGCTGCTATAAAAATGCACGGATTTAAGTGATGCTCTCAACATTAGAGTAGCAGAATTACAGTGTGAAAGAGAAGCTGGCACTTTGAGAAGTACTGGTCTTAAATGGTTTTTTTCCCTAAAATTTCCTAAGAATATTTGAATTTACTAACTCTTCCTGAAATTTTGGGTCTGACTGTTCTGTTATGTCTGTCAAAACACCTTCTGGCGCTTAATGCCAGCACAAGGAGAGAGTACAGTCTCTTGAGAGCTGGATCCTCCCAGCCTGTTTCTCCTGAACTAGTGCTGTGCTGTCACTGATACTAACCATTCCCTATTGTCTTCTGAAAAACAATGTCAGAAGTCCTTTAGATCGCTTCTAGTTCTAATTTCTAAGACTGGTGCTAGGAGCCTTCATTAAAATACTGGGGGAAAATTGATTTGTGAGCGTTCATCTATGATTTGTGAAGCCCTTGCGTAACTAAAAACCTATAGGTATGCAATAAGGCAGAATAAACTCACAGAATCTGTTGCTTTATTCAGGTATTTCTAGAGATAAGCACTCTAATAATTTTTTCATACAGTGTTTTTTAAAACCTGCATGAAATGCCTCTTTCTGAAATTTATTTCGTTTACCAAATATCTTCTGGTCTGTTCAGAGTTAAGTGTTTTGAGTATTTCAGTAATTCCAAACATTTTTCCTAATTTTCTTTGCTGTACTTAACTGTTAGCCTTTTGCTCTGCATCATACATAAAGATCAAAATAGCTACTGCTCTTCAATGACTTTTTTCCTGGAATAGCAATTTTCAGTGGCTTGGCAGCGTCAAATAGAATTTCGTAGTTTAGTGAGTGATTTGTGAAGAGCTCTGTGGATTTTCGTTTGCGTTTCTTTGGCAAACCATAATATCACAGATACATAGCAAATCAGGAAAGCATTTAGCAATTACTTAAATATATTCTTAATAACATTTTAGTTAGATGTTCTAGCTGGATTCGCAGTCCAGTTTCTGTCCTCTTTCGAAGATGAAGACTGTTTATAATATGTGAGCAAAGAGTAATTGCTTGTAATTGCTTGTAATGGGAATGATGTGGTCTTTTTGAGAAACAATCTTTGTCTGACAGGAGGATGCAGAGGCTTGTCTCACCCTTCCTCTCGCCAGGGTGATGTGTCAGTTGGGGTCCTTTTACTTCAAACCCAGTGTATCGGAAGTTATGGCCTTATCTGAATGTGTCAAATAAATTTTTACTCACTCTTCCTCCAGAACTCTCTCTTCCCTTCCCCGTTCTCCTCACCCTTTACTGAAGTTTGTCTACTGGATGCGATATATATGGCTTTTTGAGACACAAGATACATAGTGATTTAGAGATGTGACAATGCAAGAATGCTCTTCTGTGTTAGAATTTGAAGTGCCTTGATACCTTGGTATATTTTATAATCTTTGGGTAGTACCTAAAGACACGCTCACCTACAAAAGAGTAATACATAACATTTATGTAATACTTCACATTTTCAGTGACATACAAATATGAGTCTGATAAAAAGACTGATTTAGTTGGAACGCCAAATAAATGCGAATAGATGCTTTGTATTCTGTGTTATGGAAGTTGTATAGGTACTGACTGCAATTTATGTAATTTCTTTTTGCAACAGAATGCAGTAAGTATGACTTGTTTGCAGTGCTGGTTTTGATGCATGCCAAATTTTAACTTTCTCATCTAGAGCTATGCAAGTTTTGCAATCTCTGATTGATAATTGCAGTTGGTGTGAGGGGCAGTTTGATGTGGCTGAGAAAGTTTGGTGATCAGCTATGATTTTGCTTTACCAAAAACTAAAATGATAAAAATAATCTGTGCTACCTCAATATTTTGTAATCTTGCTTGTGTGTTCTTAATCTCATTTTAGCAACCAGATCCTTAATTGAAACATATAAATGATTGCAACTGACCTTAGTCATAACAACTTTATCACCATAACTTGAGCTTCACAGGTATTGTGTGGCAGAATTATTTGATAGTGTAATAAAGGCGTAGTGGTTTATTCTGGAAATTTTCAGGCTTCCTAAATAAGCAAAGATACTTAAGAAAGTGTAAGAAGATAAAAGGCTGTGGGGAGGGAACCTCACAACCCCAAAGCCAAGAAGAGAAGACCAGCAGCAGATATCCAAAATTACTCTTGATGGCAGTTATTTATGAGATACATGTATGGAATTCTTACAATATTAATGACTCTTTCAAGCACTGGGGAAAAAAAACACTGAAGGTGCTGTTCCTTTTTCCTTTGTAAAGGGCATTTTTAACCGGCCCTCAGAAGAAGCACCTGACCTCCAAACTGCACTCATTTAAGATAGCGAAGCAGTGAACCACAGCAGTTATGCTGCAGTCCTGGCCCTGCTGATGTTAGCAGTAAAACCTCAGCTGCCTGGAGCGCAAGGGCTTTACCCGTGTTGTCCAGGGGCTCGTGGCAGCCATCGCTTCCGATGCTGACTTGTGTCCCTGTAGAAGCACACGGCTGTAATGTCACAGCCCCGCTCCCGCACCGGTCCTGCCGTGCAGCTGGGATGGAGCAAGCTGCCGTGGCTGGAGTCGCTGAGCAGCCTTCCCACCTCCTTCCAGGGTCTATTCTGTGTCCCTGGTCCCTTCTGCAAAGGTTGACACGCGTGCTTGCTCCCTAACCCAGTTTTATATGAATTAGCCTTTTACAGGATTTCTGGTTTATAAATTTCTTTCAACTCCCATCATTTCATGGGGCAATTACATGAACAGTTTGGCAGGGAGGAGATGGGTTGACCTCTGGAGACAATAATCTCTTAACCCGGGCTCAGCTGCAACCAGAATAGCAGCTTGGGCCTCAGTCTGTAGTGAAATAGGATACTTTATCTGCTACCGAGCGATCCTGGTTGGAAAAGAGCTAATTCTACCATCAGAATTTTATTTATCAGGGCCTACAGGAGACTACATTTTACACACAGGGACAGATTAGAGTGAGGCAAAACTTTTGCTGTTTATTCCCTGACACCACAGGCTTCCCTTAAGACCCCTTGCAAGGAATCCACACAGAGGCATCATGAATATAAACCTACAGAGTGTTTGCCTCTCCCAATGGAGAAAGCCTTAGGGAAGGATTTGGTCTAAAATTTTCAAACTAATCTCATTCTCAATAAAATATTAATCCAACCATGACATTGCAAAGCTGGAAGGAGTAGTTAATAAAGCGGCTTGTTGACTTGCAGCTGCTGCAGTAACTTACTCCAGCTGAATTCCAGGGTGTTTACACAACAGCAAATGCAAACGTGTTTTATCTGACAGGACAACAGCTTTGAGCAATTCATTATCAACTACTGTAATGAGAAGTTGCAGCAGATCTTCATTGAACTTACCCTCAAAGAAGAGCAGGAGGAATACATCCGAGAGGTAATACTTACTGGATCTTTCCTTATCCTCTTCCCTTTGTCCCTGTAGAGCAGGTACATAGGCACATGTGCTAGAAGCTCTTTGCAGGGCATAGAGTCACTTTTTGACTGCAAGTCTGGCATGGAGCACGGTTGTGTAGGACTGTGTGGTAGCTATTGAACAAAAAATACTGGTTTTGTTGCACAGGATGAGTTCTCCAGGTAGAATTCAGACCCAAATCCCGTTCATTGGCAGCAATGGCTGGCAGTTCTGAGCAAGCGTTCGTTATTAGAGGAACTAATTTTGTTTTCTTGTATTAGTGCCATTACCCTATGGCCTGTGTTTTGGATTACACAGGTCACACCCCAACAGCCGCCACAGCTAATCCTGTTTCAAAAGGGAATCGGGTGGGTGAAACAAGAGCATGCCGGAAACTACAAATAGATTTTGGTTCTAGTTTTCTTTCAGTGAAGTGTTGAAGGGAGCTGTGTGAATTTTGTGGGTAAATTTAAGATGTGCTTTGGAGCCGAGACTCTGGTGTTTGATGGTATTTTGTGAGTCAGTATGGAAGTTTTATTAGGTTTTAGCAGTACTCCCCGTGACACCCAGAGCTCAGACAAAATACCAGCTGTAGAAACTGGTATGCGCTGTCCGTACTCAAATTGGATGTTACCATTTTGCTGGGTAAACATTTTTAAAAATTGAATAAAGTTCCTGCCTTATAATCCTGAGGCTAATAAGAAGTTTGGGCATGTCTTTTTCTAATTTTTGCGTTCAGTAGTGAAACTCTTGAAACATCATTATCGCAATTTAGTTCTTGAATGATATTTCAAATGCTCTGAGAAAACTAAACTGTAAGAAGTACCACAGAATGCAAATGAATGAAATTAATATTTTCTTTTCCCAGTCCTTTACCCTGCCAGTGTTACCTCCTGATGCATTGGCATCTAATCCTGGAAATTTTATCATTGATATTTGAAAAAAAAATCAGGATATTAGGAATATCTGAACAGCAGCCAGACTCCAGATTTTTCAGATAGCTCATCTAAATTTAGCCCTCTTTCGCATTAAAAAAAAAAGCCAACTAAGAGTTTAGAAATTTTAATCTTGGATGCTTGCAGTGAGATGGGCTTATTTCCTTATAACCAGTGGGAGCGTGGGCAGAGCAGAGTGGGGGTCGGGAGGAGCCTGGCGGGATGCCAGGGGAGTGCATGGGAAGCTGACACGGGCGGCGGAAAGGAATGGCAAGCGGCTTTGGCAGCCACTCAAGGACAGTCGTTTGGTGCAGATGATGTTAGTAGTAGAGGATTTCATTTCTCTCTTAATAAATAAAATGTTGGTAAGCGTATAGAATTAAATTTGAAAATAGTATCTTAGTTAATGAGTACAATTTAAATTGCCTGAAGAAAAAGCTGTTTTCCTGTTCAAACATTTATTTGTTTGTGTGTTGTTGGCTTTTTTTTCTAATAGGGGATTGAATGGACCCATATTGAGTATTTCAACAACGCTGTAATTTGTGACCTAATAGAAAATGTAAGTTATGTTCAAGAATCTCCCTGAATAATTTTTTAATGCACGGATTGAATTTAGCTGTAAAGTCTCTACACATCCTCATGCACTTTTGGTTTTATAAAATAAGCCACTCATTGTACTAGTCATCCTATTTTGTATAGTAAAAGTTTATTTTACTAAGAAAATACTTTTTTTTTTTTTTTGATAAGCCTATAATGTTACTTTGTTAGAAATGTTCGGCAACAGCTATGGAAAAAACCCTGAAAACCCAAGCACCAAACAATCCTTAAATATTTTTTTATCCAGTGCTGTTTTCAATAGCAGGTTAGCCCATGCTGCATTATAAATGACATTTCTTTGTCTAGAAAACTCAGTAACTTGTTACTGAGTGCTTTAGGTACAGAAATTACTTGTATCTAATAAGTGGACATCCTGGGGACTTAAGACAGCAAGAAAGATAAAATTCTTAAGAGTTGCAAAAGAACAGTTTTTAACCATTAATATAAAATGCTTGCTGGTTACACCCATAAGCTGACTACTTTCAATTAAGTAGGAGTTTCGACAGTCTGAGTAAATAACACGGAATTCCAACGTGAGCTTCAAGATTTAGATCTCAGAAGCAGTCTTTCAAAAATGCAGATACTAAAAATCTATTGAAAATGGGGATGAAGAGTCAACTTTGAGGTGGCTTGAGGACCGTTTTTCTGGGTAGCATAAGTGAAACAGGAGAGAGTGGTCTCCTTTTTATGCCTTGATGGAAATATGATAGGAACAAACAGTAAAGCTCTTGTCTTGAAACTTCAGAACCAGACTGGAATCCTGGCTATGCTAGATGAAGAATGCCTGAGACCGGGAACTGTTACCGATGACACCTTTTTAGAAAAATTGAACCAAGTCTGTGCCACCCACCAGCATTTTGAGAGCAGGATGAGCAAGTGCTCCCGATTCCTCAATGACACCTCCTTGCCTCACAGCTGCTTCAGAATTCAGCATTACGCTGGCAAGGTACCTGATAAAGTGGGGAGTATGAAGGGTTTGGAGGGTGTTGTTTGTACCTGTGTGAAGCCTAGGCGTGATACAGTGGGGAGATTCTTCATCCATTAAATGTTACACTGATGGAGGAGAATTGCTTGAGTCAAGAGTTGATCAAAAAATCCAGACCTGTCTTAATCTTTTCCATCTTAAGACTAAGAGTCGTGGTTTGGGCTGGAAGGTTTTCAGAGATCATGCTGCTCTGGTTGAAATCAAAGGCATTGCTCCTTTCAGCAAAGGAGAAAAATGTCCCATGTGCTTTGGTGGTGAACTGTTTGTGCTGCTGGATCTCTGGAAATAAAAACGATGTTTAGAATGACAAAAATTCACACACATCTGAAGACGATATTTTGGAAAACATGGGTTTTGTCACTAAGCTAGCTGAAGTCCTTGGTCATGTTGATGAGAAAGTTGAGTTTTTGTACATGTAAAGGAACTGAGTTTATTTTGACAGCTTGTGTGTTTAAACAGATGGAAGAGAAAGCTATATGGAGGGCTTGCAAATGCATTTGGTTTTTCCAGCATAAGCAGCTTTTGATGTATAATTCGTTATGACTTTTTATTAATGAAAATTCAAAGAATTAAATTTGTAAAATGAAGACAACTTATTAAAAAAAAAAATAAAAGTAAGCCTAGGGATTGAAACTACGCCTCTTGTTTGAATCTGCTGAACTATTAGTTTCACAGAGTAATGAATATTTGGAAAGTGTTCCCTTTTGCTAGGATTGTTTAATAGCTCCCTATTTTCTAATATTTTCTCAATCTTACAATTTTGAATAGTTCAATAATTTTTTTTGTTCAAAATGGTGCTGCAAATGTCATACTTTCTCCCTTTGAGGCTTTTGCTAAGAATGTTTTGCAAATGCATATAATCTGTCAAGGATTAATACTTAGAAACTTCTTTGTTGGACCAAATTTCAAGTGAATTGAAAAAAAACCAGTGCTTTGAGAAGGACTGCAAACAGACTCTGTCTTAGCAAGCAGTAAGGGTCTCCGATTGTTATTGGCATTCGCTTACCCAGTAGAGCAGTCAGTGAATTCCTCCTATTTTGGGAGGAATGTTGTTTTTCCATCCTCAGCTGAGAACATTTTGATCTAGTCACTGGACAACAAAAGTTTGATTCTCCTTTTATGAAATATAAGCAAGTTCATATGAAGAGCTTTTTTTCAGTGGTGGCATTTACCACACCTATCAGAAACAGAAATGTGTCCTCCAAAGAAAAATGCCACCTGAGTACCCAGTCACTTGCTGTTGTGTGAAATATGGCTGTGTCAGCACTAGTTTTATTCGGTATTCTGTGTACATAGTACATATCTACGCAGAACTGAGAAATCATGACACTGAAGAATGTGTGTTACCAGCCAGATGACTTGTCAAAATTAATCAAACTAAATACCCTACCCTCAAAAATTAAAAAAAAACAGTAGCAATCCAAGATTCCAAGTTCCCCTGGATGCCTGCTGGGTCTCCAGCTGCAGGTCAGAGCTTTGCATTCATGCTTGTTGTCGTTGGACTATTTTCCTGGTTAAAGTCCTTTGAAAGAACAGTCCCCTGAGGACTGCAAAGATAGCTGTTGGCTGCTTCAAGATCAAAAGGTGATATTTCATATCTTGTTTTGGTTAGGCAAATACTGTAAGCATTATTATTTTGAAGGGAAAAAGGGTATTTTTGCTGTTGTGATTCAAAAGAGAAGGAGAAAACCTTTGGTCAGCCAAGAAAGGATTGTTTTGGAGTACTGTCAAGTGGTGGTGTTTCAGAGTTACCACAGAAGAAAAGGTTTTTAAATTCAGAAACCAGAATTGATCAGCACAAGGAACTGTTAGCGGTGTGAGAAAATGCATCATTCTCAAGAAGCGTGTTCACAGAAATTTTGTCCAACAAAAAGTCAAATTTAAAAGTAAAGCTGAAACGTCTTTCGTTTGTTTTAGATAAAACGATGGAGAAATCAATTACTTGGTTCAATTTTGAGTTATAGTTCAAAGCATGCTCTGATGAGACTTTTCTGTATTGTTCAGGTTATGTACCAGGTGGAAGGATTTGTTGACAAAAATAATGATCTTCTGTACCGTGACCTCTCCCAGGCCATGTGGAAGGCCAGTCACTCTCTTATCAAAGCATTGTTCCCAGAAGGTAACCCCTCTAAGATCAACCTAAAGAGACCGCCGACGGCAGGTTCACAGTTCAAGGCTTCAGTTGCTACCCTGATGAAAAATCTTCAGACCAAAAATCCAAACTACATTAGGTAAATGTAGTGATGAAGCTTTGGTGAATTTGTTCAGCAAAGTTAAAAAAAAATTAAAAAAATTGAAAAACCCCTTTGATATCCAAGGGTACACTATTGAAATCTGTGGTATAAACTCACAATAATAGTTGACATGCACAGTGCTGCAAACAAGTGTCCCTATTTGTTTTGCTCACCAGGTGCATCAAACCCAATGACAAAAAGGCTGCATACGTTTTCAATGATGCCCTGGTGTGCCACCAGATCCGCTACCTCGGTCTTCTGGAAAATGTCCGGGTCAGAAGGGCAGGTTATGCATTCAGGCAGGCATATGAACCTTGCCTGGAAAGGTACAAAATGCTGTGTAAGCAAACGTGGCCCCACTGGAGAGGACCAGCCAGGTAGGAAAAGATCACTGTTCATACCTCTCCTGTTTCGGAGATTGAAATTACTATCTTCCACATGTTCTGATTATTTTAAATTTTTTTTTTAATTTAATGAAATTTCCTGTTTTTTAAAAGTAAATTAAAAACTAAGCCAGTGTGGCTCAAGTGTTTTAATTGCATGTTGTTCCTCAGCATCTTGTTGGGTGAGTTCATCCATTGGGAAACCTATGCTTTTCAGTAGGCTAAAAATTACAGTTCCTTGGTAAAGGAGATGATTTTAGTGATGAACTAATCTACTGATGGAAAAGATTTTGGTGTGAGCATGTTGGTTTTAGAATATATTGCAGCTTTTACTGATTTGCTCCTGAAAGAAAGCAGGGGGAGAGAGAGTGAGTGACTGGAGTGGAATAAAAATGACAGAGAGATCTGTAATCAGGACTCTAATAACCGGCAATCTCAAATTGCATATTATTCACATGTATTTTTTGCTGATGAAGGCAAATTCATGGGTAGGCAAATTAGTTTATCTTAATTCTTTATACACATGGCAACCAATATCATGAATTAAAGTTCTTTCATAATATATTAATATCTTTAACTGCAGTTTAAATCTTCAGGTTTTCAAGGTAATGGAAGTGCAGTATTGATAACAATAGCATTGTTACAATCCTCACAAAGTTCTGTGCAATTAATCTCTTTTCTGTTGACATTTATAGAATGCTGTTGATGGAGTATGGAACATTAGCATCTGTTAAACTTGTCAGTATTTGTTTCACATTTTGACAGTAGAGTGAGAACTCTTCCTCCCCGCCCCCTTTTTTTTAAAGTGAAATTGTTATAGATGTAGGAGGAAAAAAGAGGCCATTCCTGATGATATTAGATAAAAATTGCTCTTTTTTCTTCAAGTTATTCTGAATCTTTAGAGTGATTATTCTTGCCTCTAGCTAACTAACCAGTGAGTAGATTAGATTTTTCAATCTTCTTATGTCAAGCACTATTTAAGAATTTAAAATACACTTTCATATACTTGCCATAAATTAATCTGTGAATATGTAAAGTAAGAAGTCTTAGAGCTGGGGGTCATGTTTGCTAAGCTCATTTACTTCTTATTAGGGATGGAGTAAAGGTACTGTTTAATGAATTGAAAATCCCTGAAGAAGAATTTTCATTTGGTAGATCAAAGATATTCATCCGCAACCCAAGAACGGTAAGTGAAAAATGTGTTCCCCTGCAAAATCAAGCCATCTTTCAGGAGGATAGCCTGTTATGAATCACATAATTCACTAGCTGGTTACTTCAGATTTTTCTAGATACAGCACTTTGACATATTGCTGTGTAATATAGCATTAGTAAAGGCACTTTTTAACATGAGGCCCATTAAAATTGGTGTGAATCAAGACTCTACAATAGCTGTCAGCCTGAATTTAATGTAACTTTCATGCACTGGCTTGTGGCAACATGTGTGCCACAAACCCTGTATCTGCCTACAGCTCTGAAGATAAATAAACCAAAAGGTATCTGAAGGGGGACTTAAATAAAGAAGAAATTTATCTTACGATAGCTGTACTTACGGGTTTTTTGGTCTCTTCTCCCCTACTGTTTTTCTTCCAATATCAAACAAAACCCTAAAAACTATCACACCCAGCTCTTCAAACTAGAAGATCTGAGAAAGCAGCGATTGGAGGACTTGGCTACTCTAATTGAGAAGATTTATAGAGGTTGGAAGTGCCGCACACACTTCTTGTTAATGAAGAAAAGCCAGATTGTGATTGCTTCCTGGTACAGGAGATATGCAGTAAGATAATATTGATAATAAATGGGGGGTTCTTTCATTCTCTAATATGCTTATTCCCTTTAACCTCAACAAGGTATTTCACATAACCCTCATGATATTTTTCCTTGATATGCATGGAGAATTGTTAAAAGAATTCAATTTTATGCTAGTATTTAAGTATTAAAAATGTGAATTAAAAAAAAAATAGTTTCTGGTGACCACCATAAAGTGTTTATTTTGTGCTTAAATAATTAAAAATCTCACCAGAGCCCTTTACCTCTGGGAGAGCCAGATTTTGTGGCCCAGCTGCGAGGAGTCTTTCTCATTCACCTAAAATGCTGTGCTCCTGGCTCTTGAGTGCTCTCAAAACATATGGTTAATGTGTAAAAATTGTTCAGTAATATACATGTGCAACTCTGTGGAATTCAGTCGTTCCTAAGGCTTTTTGTATTTTTGCCTTATTTGGAACCTTTGCATTTGAGGCTCAAGAATGCTGCTCGGGAGGATCCCAGGGATTTCTTTTAATTATAGCTCATAAGACTTGTAGTTCGGTAGTTGTTATTGCCACAGTTCTAAAACAGTTCCAGATCTGTTTGCAGATTGGGTATTCAGTGTCATGACTCTCTCGTGCCTTTTTAAGCAGCTAGTAAATAACATTGACTTATGTGATAAAAGATTCTCTCTTTTTTTAAGTTTTAAAACAATTTTTAAACATTTTAGCTGCATTTTGTTACTGTGTTAGTATCTGGAAGCTTGATAAAGTATATGTTATGGAAAGAAAACATCTTCTTAAACTGCAAGATGCAGAACTGACAATTGCTGTTTTTCAGTTGATGAACAATTTTATTTATCATCTTGAAAGCCTGTGGTGTTTGGTTTAGTTACCTTGGGTAATTAGAGAGAAGCATGGATAACTTGGAAAAAGTATCAATAAGTGCTTTTTCACTGTAAAAACTCTTCTCTCTTAGCTTCTGTGATTGAATACACCGTTTCTACGAACAGCATAATTACAGAATTGCATTGTGCCCATATGGCTTCATTATGACTTCATACAATCTTAATGAATTAAACATGGAGTTACCACAGCTAGATTGGCACAGCTTTTAATATAAAGAAATGAAAACTTGTGCATGACCAAATCCACTCGTCGTGGATTTCTTAACTGTAAACCTTTATTAGTTTAGTGGTGAAACATGGCAGCAATTGTCTTTGAATGCAGGATGAGGTCATAGCAAGACCCTCAGAATTACTTGTGGGTGATGACAGAGATATTTCCTCAACCTCTTCATACAGATGAAGGGCTCCATTCTCCTAACCCAGCATGACTTTAGGCACTGTGATTCAAAAGGTTTCATAAGGAATGTGTGTCCCTTCCATGAACAAAGCTTTCTGACAACAACTTGTGCTGGAGGCTTGGCTAAAGGATCTGCAGATACTTGCCTGTCTGTCCCCTCAGAAGGCATGACAGACATCATTTGTAGCACGAATGTGCCCTTGACGTGGCCCGGAAGGGATTCTCTCTTAGCTCCCTCTCAGAGATGTTCACTGCAATTGAGTGGGCTGAGTGTGAAGTCTAAAACCACGTTGCAGAGTCTTTAAACTGTTGTGCACTTAGTATTACACCAACCACTGGTCTACTGGAGAATTGAGCTTTTTAGAAGGAAAAGCCTCAGCTGTCAAGGAAGTTTATTGTTCAAACTGGCATACTTGGATAATACTCTAGCATGTCATTCAAAAATTTGAGGGTCCCTCTCCCCCTCACACCCCCCGGTATTCCTGAGTTATCGTCAGCATTTGGTACTGCGTGTAACAGCAACAACACAAATCTTATGAAAAAGTGGTAAAAAGCTTAGCCAACAAACCTGAGCAATTGTGGTGGTTTGTATGCTACTCTGTTGGTGGGAAAGACAAATAAAGCCGTTAGTGTTAGCATTTAATCCATGTCACTTCTGTGCTGCTGACTATGAACTTACTGTTTCTGTAAACAGAGTGTGACATTGTCCATGCAGCATTGTTGATGTGCTTTGTTTCTTCTCGAGTTGAACACAGAATCTACACTCTGATCTGCTTGGTCAAAATTTGTTCACTTTTTACATATAGTGTTTGTTTTCTTAATCATATTTTTATGTGTTAGTAATGTAAGTTTATTGTACAATATTTTACAGTCGTAATATCCTGTTCTAAGCATCACATATTT
This sequence comes from Thinocorus orbignyianus, assembly GCA_013400375.1. Lineage (NCBI taxonomy): Eukaryota > Metazoa > Chordata > Aves > Ciconiiformes > Thinocoridae > Thinocorus > Thinocorus orbignyianus. The sequence goes on from VXBW01007447.1 coordinate 29,712, forward strand.
ATTTCTAATACAGCAACAAAAGAAGTATCAGAAGATAAAGAGTTCGGCTATTATAGTCCAGTCTTACATCAGAGGATGGAAGGTGAGTTTCCTGTTACTGCAGCTGTACCTACATGGTGAGGTAAGGAGCAGGCCAGAAAACACATTTCAAGTGCACTGAGCCTCCTGACTTTCATGCCTTATGTTCATTGAGCTGTGGCTGTGCCATAGCTGGTGTTAAACACTGGTATTTGCCATAGAAGAAGTGAGTTTGGGGTATCTGTTTGTAGCCTGGGCTGTAAATCCCTGCAGACAATGCAAGTGGAAGGCTGGGATCTCACTGAACTACTGAGTTATTCTTGGGGCATCTTCTGCCCCTAATAAGTACTTTCTATTTATTATTTTATTTAAATGAGTAAAAAAAAATGTTTAAGGCTACCTATTGATGCGTTATTTGAAACCTGGGAGAAGATTAAAAATTGAACTAAAATCCTCTGAACTGTGAGTCCCAAGATCTCACTTATGCATAGAATCCTCCCTGGAATAGCAAATGTCAGGCTGCGTATTATTTATTAAATTGTCTGCTTGGGGATTTGGAGGCATTGTAGTTTGGTTCTGCCTTTATTCACAGGTTGCAGTGCCTTAGTTTATTTTATTCAATTAAATAACTGTAATTTCTTAATGATTTTAATGTTTTCAATTGTTTACAGGCTCGGAAACTCCTTCGTGAACTTAAGCATCAGAAGCGTTGTAATGAGGCTGCCACAATAATTGCCGCTTATTGGCATGGTACCCAGGTAAGAAAATGGCAACATATGGCGCACATAATTGTTTCTACATAGAATGAAGAAGGCCCTTCAGGATAAAGTTATCTGGGAATACGTTCAGTGGCTTAAACTACTGATTTTTATGTTTCTCTTTGCTGCTACCATGTTTTAGCTGGTGCAGTCTGGGACTCCGGGACACGCTTTAATATTTGCTGTTTGTCGTGAATGGTTTCTTTCTTTCTTTCCTGCACCATTGGGAACTTGCAGTAATCTTTTCCTTCCTAAGCTCTTCTATATCCCATTTTCAAATGCATCACAGGCGCGAAGGGAACTGAGACGACTGAAGGAGGAGGCTAGAAATAAACATGCTATTGCTGTTATTTGGGCTTACTGGCTTGGATATAAGGTACTTCATGCACATGTCACATGCCTCTCCTCATTACCCAACAATCTCAGCATTTAATCGGTAGTAAATAGTGAGAATTCATTACTAATACGATTGATTAAAATAATAGAGCATGGTCATAGATTCCTTCCATTTCCATTCATGCCACACTTAATAAACCTGACAATATTCTGTATGCCAGTGTTTTGTAGAGTAGGAAATTCTTTGCATGGCAGCCAAGTAGTGATTTGCACTAACAAGCCATTAGACTATATTAAATATGACTAGACTGCAGTATTCTCAAATTAGGAAATGCATTTAACTACATGTAAATATGCAAAGCATGGTTTGCGGGGGCAGAGAAGGTTGGGTTTTTTTGATATGTTTCTCCCTGTGCTCCTCCCTCCTCCCCCCAACAAGTGCTTTCAGTGATACTGTATTAGTGATCCAGTTGAGATTTTGACCAGGCTGTATATTCTGTACCCTGAACGGTCTTAAATTTCAAGTTCAAACCAATGCTATTAAGTTTTACTGAATTTTGGGCTTAATTGGTTTAATTGATTCTCTAGCTGTGACTTGAACCAGTTAAGAAAATGTCAGTAAGTACAAGTAATGCATGGTTTTATGACCTGATCTTTTAACTGAAAATAATGTTAGTTTGCAATTCTAAACTTACAGCCCTAGAAAAATCTCAGGAATTCCAGCATCAGCTGTTTGTTTTCAGAAGCAAAGTCCCACTGAAAGATTCTTGGTAATCCCCAGCCTGCAGTTGTGGGTTATGTGAACATTTGAAATGCTGTTCACTAGAGGCCAAAAATTTATTGTTTTCAATTAATAAATTCATAACTCAGTTGAAAACTGGATTCAGTAAGTACATTACATTTAAAACATCTTTCAGTTATTATTTAGGTTGAAGAGGGGTGGGGGTTGTTGTCAGAACACCTTGCCAACTAAATGGAGAAGTTTGCTCAAATTACATCTGGAGTATAATGCTGAGTTTAACCTTTGCTATCTTGATATAAATCTATTAGATTTCTAATTAAATGCTAGCCCTGGGAATTCAAACAAACACGTACAGTATTTCCCTCATTCTTGAGAGACTTCATCTTTTCAGTTCTAGCTTTTATATTTAGGTAGCTAGGTAATTTGACAGACACACTGTTTCCTCTTTGTCTAAGTGCAATACATTGGTAATTTATTTTATTTTTAACCAGAGTTCCATTCACACCCAAAATTGTTCAGTACTGCAGAAGTGATAACTTACTTTCATAGGTGTAAGGTGTTCTTTAGAATTAAAGAGGACATATCCAGAAAGCAATGCAATAGTGTTAACTGTGTTAGAGCTCCTCTTTTAAGTATTTAGTATAGTTGAGAATTTTTAACATGTTCTAGTAGCTATTTTTCTCAATTGGCTCACAGGAGCTTCTTGACAAATTGCCTTCTTATTCCTTCAATATAATAATCTAAATATAATATATATATATACACATAATATAATATATATATATAAAAAAGATAATCTGAATTGAATTGAGATTAGAAAAAGGACTACGGTATCTGATAAAAGATTAAACTTGTTATTGGTGTGATATTTTATCTTTTCCCAGGGGAATATTTAAAACAAGAGTTTCTGGAAGTTGTCTTCAGAGATGACTTGCTTTACCGAAACAAAAACAAACAAACAAACAAACAAACAAAAAAAAGTTATAGACTTCAAGTACTCAGTTTCCTTCCTTTTCACAAGACAGACAAATACTTAGCTTTGTGGAGTCCTCGTTGTTACAGTACTGTATAGTAGAAGCTTTTGTGCCCAGCAGATGAGTGAAAACATATTCTTTATGAGAGCCTAGATCTAAGGCAAGTTAAGNACTGTGTTAGAGCTCCTCTTTTAAGTATTTAGTATAGTTGAGAATTTTTAACATGTTCTAGTAGCTATTTTTCTCAATTGGCTCACAGGAGCTTCTTGACAAATTGCCTTCTTATTCCTTCAATATAATAATCTAAATATAATATATATATATACACATAATATAATATATATATATAAAAAAGATAATCTGAATTGAATTGAGATTAGAAAAAGGACTACGGTATCTGATAAAAGATTAAACTTGTTATTGGTGTGATATTTTATCTTTTCCCAGGGGAATATTTAAAACAAGAGTTTCTGGAAGTTGTCTTCAGAGATGACTTGCTTTACCGAAACAAAAACAAACAAACAAACAAACAAACAAAAAAAAGTTATAGACTTCAAGTACTCAGTTTCCTTCCTTTTCACAAGACAGACAAATACTTAGCTTTGTGGAGTCCTCGTTGTTACAGTACTGTATAGTAGAAGCTTTTGTGCCCAGCAGATGAGTGAAAACATATTCTTTATGAGAGCCTAGATCTAAGGCAAGTTAAGTTCTAGCTACATCAGAAAAATGTAACTGGAACTGCTGTTGCCCAAGGCTGTTTGACGACATGGAACTTGACAACTGCAGACATATCGCTAGAGCTGCTGATCCTATAAGACTGGAACTTTTTGTTTTGCTTGACTTTTATTATCAGATAACTCTTATCTCTGAAATTCTGTTAAGTTGCCTACACATGCTTTTGTGTTTAGAATACTTTGCAAATTGCTTTCCTGAAATGGGAGTGGTTGATGAAATGTAGGTAGGTGCCTATCTCTTTGTACATGAGAAAGGCACTAGGTTTTGGGAAGTTTACCCCTTCATTCCGCAAAGACAGACCTAATTTACCAGGCTGAAGAATTTTTTTTAAAGTACATATAGAAGAAACTTAAAAATACCCTGCAGAATAAAAGCCCTCTAGACAGTGTGGGTAATTCATCCTGGCGCACGTAGTTTCAGAGTTGATTCTGTTCTGCCCAGACACTTGCCAGTGAAAGAAGGGACTAGATAGTGGGATTTTAGTAAGTCCTGATTTTCATACTCGTCTTTTTGATCAAGCAATTGCAGGCAAAGTTCTCCATTAGAATCAAGTATTAAGAATGACTTACCACTGATTGTGAGGTGTGCAGGGAGGAGATGGAAACAGTGATAGCGAATACTGGGGCTGACAAAATTCTTATCTGTGCATGCCACTTAAGCAGCAGTGGAGGCTTTTTTGACCTCCCATGTGGCTTCACACCAATTCACACAGACATGCTGGGTTTTAAAGGTTAAACGCTGTTCTTTCATCTTTCTGTATCTTGATTGTAAGTTGGCTGTTCTGTTTGGGAGAAGCCTTTTCCTGGTGGTTGTGCTATCTGCATCGGGCTGTCTCTTTTGTTCACTATCTAAACCTTTTAGGCTCGAAGGGAATTGAAACGCTTGAAGGAGGAGGCTAGGCGTAAGCATGCTGTTGCAGTCATTTGGGCTTACTGGCTTGGACTGAAGGTACTTTCTCAAACACTCCCATCTGTCAACATGAACTCGATAAAGCGTGGCATCTTACTAACACTTGAAAAAGAAGCAGTTGTGTGGACTTACTAGTAGGGAATATTTTTACACAGAATCACATTGCTTAATTTTGTCATGGACTTTTCATGATTCATAAGATGAAAATGCCTCATTCAGAGCAATATTTAGACATCAGGTCTTTTTGGCCGTTTCAGTTTTCAAGTGTAAGATAAATGTCAGGTTGAAGGGACCCTGTTATGGTTGTTGACTTAAAAACCTGACCTACACTGGCAAAGATCCTATCCAGATTACAAACATGTATTTTCTTATTGTGACCTCTGCTTGTTTGAATGGGAAGTAGGGTGGAGCTGTTAGACTCTCACTGCTGCTCAGGTTAGACCCATGACCCATGTGTCAAGGGCATGGTGTAAAGCTAATAATAATGTTCTGTCACTTCCATCAAGCCTTTTTAGGGCATGCCAGTGCATTCAGTTACCTATGGCTTGTGGCAGCCATGAATTCCCCAAAAAACTGAGACGTACAAGAACCTTTTTTGGTTTTGTCTGTTGCTTTCTTTCAAGGACTGGTTGGCAAAAGAAAACACATTTGTAATCTGGAAAAATGTAGTTCTGCTCTGTAAATTGACTATGAAAATGGCATCTTGAGATTTTTCAGATCTGTTCCCAAATGATTTCTGTAAAACAGTTTTCCAACTTAGTTTTACGGATGCAGTCCTGAAGAACTGTGGAAATCTAAATAAATTTTGTTTGGCTGGGTGTCACTATTACTAGTAAGGATATTGTAGGCTATAGAAGTATAAAAAGCAACAATTTACTTGATAATGCGGAGTAGATTCCAGCTCTAGTATTCTCATATTTATTCCATCAATGATGAAATGGGAAAGATGGTTATAAAACATAATTATAAATAATATGTGTATTATGTATGTAAAAAAATCCATTACAATACACGCATGGAAACCAGAGCTGGAAGTACAAAGGAGCCATTTTAAGAAGTCATTCTGCAGATCAGAATCACACTTGCGATTCTACTGCCAAACTGGGTCTGGTTTTATGATTTTAAAACAAGAATATGTCCCTCCTGAGAACTCAGAGGCTGTTTTATATCAAACAACGGCATTTAAATGAAAACTGATGAATCCAAACTCTTTAAGGCACATTACAGCAGGAATATGTTTCTACCTGTCTGTGGTATGGTTTTTCAGTGTATTTTTTTAAATAGTCTAAGCATCAATTTTGTCTCACCTGAAACACGCAGGTTTTTCTGAATGAAGGACATACTCTGTAGTTCCAAAATACCACTGTTACAACAGGCAGTTCTCATTTGTCTGATGGCAAAATATTTTTACCCATGACATATGGAGGTTGAAGAATTAAAGTTGATACAAGTGATCAAGATTAAACAATTTTTTAAAAAATTTTTTCTGTATGATAAGTAGATTTTAACAGCATTTGAGGTACATAGCATTTGTGGTACTTTCCGGATTTAGGCTTTTCTGGAATGGCTTGCATTTCTTAGTGCTTGCTTTGCAGCTTCCCTGCAGCGCTAATAGGATGTGTGGGTGTATATTAGTCCCTTTGTTCCAAATTAATTTGCACACCTTGCAGCTCACAAATAATAATATAAAGCAACATCATTAAAGAGACTCTATGAGAACATGGTGAGATTTGGGATGATTGTGGTTGGAGTGGCTTTGAGTGTGTTAATTTTCATCCTTGAATAATAAATAAAGGATGTACATTAATTATAGAGCACTAAACCTCACAGAAAATCAGTCTAATAATTTTTCTTACAAAGTGAGGAAGAAAAAATTATATTCTTGATTTGCATAGAATGAAGACACCTGAATGCTGTCAGTTTTGTGATGCATCTTAATGTGTAATTAAGCAAACCCCATTTATCTGTGGGGTTTTTTAATCCCGGAATGGTGACAGATTCTTGTTTTCAAAATGCTGGCTTATTTTAAAATGCACGACACTCAGTATGGGGCAGAAGGTGGGCCAGGATAAACCAAGTGAACCTTTTCTTGTAAGTTGATGTGGGTTTCCCTTTATTGTCTGGTTACAGTGAACTCAGCAACACATAGTAAGTTAGCTATAACCGCTAAATTTGCTCTGGGGTAAATTATGCAAACCCACGATGTTTTCTCTGGTTTTTACTCTAAACTTTTAACAGGTGTGTTGCAGGCTGTGCCAAAGTTTAAAAAAATAAAATAAAGTAATAATCTGGGGATGTTTTGGCTAACTTGATGCAAGCACAGGATTCACATGAAACTGCAAACTAGTTGTGCTCTCTCTCAGGTTGGGCTTTCTGAGGGGGAAAATTTCGATGCTATGCTATTTAGGGCTCTAGAAATACCAAGGGTAAAACAAGTACTCTGAAACTTGTATTTATAAACACATATAAAAAATTAGTGTCACCTGCAAAAGTGGTTGTCAGCGATCACTTCATTTGATTTATTTCTTTTAAATAAATTTTAGGAGCAAATATCAATCTTACTATCATTTAGCAACGTTTGTTTTTATTTTCTGCTCTTATCAAGCACCAAAATTTTCCTTTTCCTTTTGGAGAGAAGACTGCTTGTATGAAAAGAGCTTTTTCATGCTTAAGTCTGCTCTGAAAAATAAATCCCTTTTTATAATAAAAAACTCTGTTTAAAGGAGAAAAATCAGAAACAGTTCATCAATTAACCGTATAATTAACATCAATTCATTGTCACTTTTTTAATCCAACTTTATGCAAAATCCTATGAAAATAAATTCATGTTCTGGATTCAACAATATTTGAATAACTAATTTGCCTTTTCAGAGGAAAGTACTTCAAATTCTCTGTTAAATTTGCAAATGACTGTACTTAGGTCATCCAAGGTAACTTTCTGACTTCTTGGTCCATGTTTGGTTCATGTATTTTTGTACCCAGTTAGTGTTCCTATTTCAGGGAACACTTTGCATGTTTATGTGGTTTTTTTATTATTTTCTGTCATAGAGCTTTATAAAAAAAAAAAAGTACTTGTGCAAGCAAATTCATTTTTTATATTCACTTTGAGGGTTTGTTTAACTTTTCAGGTCCGTAGAGAGTACAGGAAATTCTTCAGAGCCAATGCCGGAAGAAAAATTTATGAATTTACCCTTCAGAGACTTGTATGTATATATCTGTACAAAGCACATGTACTTTTTCTGTGTTTTAAGTGTTGGTTTTCTAGCAAAAGTAGCAGCTGTATTACAGCGTTGATTGTCTTTGTAAGGAAATGTCCAAGCTAAGCATATGGAAAATGGACAACTTAAGTATTCAGATGGTGTGAAGAAGGGATAGTGATAGTGTTTTGAAGGTGTAGGAGTGATACTAACTAAGCATTTGCCACACTTGTATAATATCTACATCTGATTTTCTCAATATACCTGGCTTTTTAAATCCGTATTCAGGTTAATGAAAGCTGAGAGTTGCAGCTTGGTAACTGTGATTTTAATCACAGACCATCTACTTTTCCTTGCTTATTTTGATACCTCTGCTATTTGAACGTTCATAAAACATCTTGCTTCAATTTTGTCACAGATGCAAAAATACTTCCTGGAAATGAAGAATAAGATGCCTTCTTTATCACCAATAGATAAAAACTGGCCAGCAAGACCTTACCTTTTCTTGGATTCAACTCACAAGGAGCTAAAGAGGATTTTCCATTTGTGGAGGGTAGGACATGATCTGGTCCAGTCCCTACAGAACTTCATAACATAATTTTCAGTAGTTTTGTGTTGTTCATAAAGAACCTATTTTTAGGATGTCCTTCTTCCTGTTCCAGACAGGATATTTTATTTTTTTGGAAGAAGTGTCTTTTGATCATTGGTTTTGGCCTGCAAGGGGTATAACTATCCTGCCTACTCCCTTCTGGGGTTTGGGAGAGAGGATTGCTTCCTGCCATCAGCTTTTAACTTAATAGTGAAGGGGTGTGTCTGCTGCCTGTTAATTGGTAGCTTATACTCGCGTCTGCGGCCAGGACTGGGACTAGCCCTTAGTCCAACATTGGAAGTATTGGGTGGAATTTTTTACTTATGAACTGTGATTAGCTGAAATTAGGTTTGGATCTTTGAATGGAGAGAGCAGTGAGAATCTGTATAGGTGCTGATGAGATGCTTTACTAATCTTGTGGGCTATGGTTTCTGTGAATTGTCAAGGAACGCTTTTTCTTTCCGCAAAATTCATCCTCTCAGCTGTGTTTTGTTCTTTCTGTCTCATTACATAAACTTCCACAATTGTTGAATTATGTATGTTTCTGGGAACCTTTTTAGCATCGTCTCCCAGTGACTGGAATCTGATAGATTAAGCTTGTGTTCAAATGCAGCATGCTTAAATGATATGTTTAGAGGTTGGTTTTGGTATAATTCCGAAGTATCTGGAATGAGTGAGGAGAAAAACACACCTCTGCTGTTTGTTACTGTGCTACAGTGGCATGTAGGATGGAGCTGAGTCACTTCAGAAATATACAAAGAATGTGCAACTTGAGCAATAAGCAAACAATCTGTGGTCAAATCAGATTTGGAAGGATAATTTTCTGGTTTGTTTAATGTATCATGTTCTGTAGTGTAAAAAGTACAGAGACCAGTTCACAGATCAGCAGAAGCTTATATATGAAGAAAAACTGGAAGCAAGTGAACTTTTCAAGGACAAGAAGGCTTTATATCCAGCCAGGTAATGACTTACTCTGCTGCTTTTAATATACAATAAACTCAATATTGTATAGATTTAGGAAACTAAGCAAGATTTTGCCTTTTATCCTAAGCAGGAAAGTTCCTTTTCCTTGTTTGACAATGTCCCTGCATCATTTAATATTACAATCCTAGAAATTGATCTGAGTTTGCTTCTAACTTGGATGTTGTTGCAGTCCACCAACCCTGTGATACTGAGTACTCTCCAGAAGCCATGCTGTTTTGTTGTTCTAATCCCCCATGACCTCTTCACATTGTAAAAGTTTGGAGAAGTTCTAGAAGAGAATAAATCTTACCCTTTCCCCTAGTTTCTGTTACAGTGGTTCTTGCGACTGATAAATGTAGAACTGAAAGGCTGTAAGTGACAATGTCACTCCCAGATGAGGCGTGCTCTCCTTTTTTCAAACTTAGTACTTTCAGCATCATGCTCTAATGTGAAGACTTGTTAATTTAAGAATTAAATACATTGGTATATATCTTTTTGAAAGGACACTTTAAAAAAGTGCTTAGAAGTTAATTTCTATTTTAGAACTGTGGGGTTTTTTATAATTGGAGACTTTTTAAACATGAAATCTCTGCATGTAAGATTTTTCATTTCTCAGATGACTGAGTCCTTAAGAACTTGTACATTCTTGTCACTGCTATCTACAGAGCTAACATTTCTTAAGAAAGTGTAGTAGTATCTGATTTAACTTAAGGGATGCAATTTTTTTTTTGCATGCAATAAAACAGACAGAATAGAGATCTGATGTCCTTGGAAGGAATTGAATTGAACTTTTTAAGTGTTTATGAGCTTAGAAATTTTTTCTTGAAAACAAAGGTCTTGTCCATCTCAACAGAGTTTTCCTTTAGAAGCTCTACTTTGGGCAGTGCAGGAACAAGGCAGTGTAAAGCAAGAAGCAAGGGTCAGTAAAGGGAAGAACGGGAGTCTGCAAGAGTTGATGAGAGCAGTTCCATGCATAGACAAGCTCTGCTTGATTGATTGTGTGTTTTATTGGTTTTCATTTGGTTCTTCTTTTAGTGACACATTTCATTTTTTTTCTGTAATGGGCTAAGTATATGTTTCTCTCTCTTTCCTTCAGTAGATCTCGTACTTAATGGCTTTATATGTTAGCTTATGCTGTGTTCCTTGGTTGCTTTGGGATGTCTTTTTATACTGCGGGGAAAAGAGAAAGACGCTCCCTTTGGACTTTTCTAGGAGCAAACAGGGTTTTTTTTGCTTTGAGTCAGTATGCATCTGATCAGAGTAGCACTCCGTGGAAAGGAAGGAATTTTATTCATATCCCTGGTTTGGCTCTTTTTACACCAAGACTGAACAATGAAACATTATACAGCAAAATATATATCTGAGTTACTTTTATCCAAGGCATTCTTACGTGGTGTATGTGATAGAAGGTAATTGTTGATTCATTTCAGTTTTAGTTTGTAAGTCATCATTGTTGGGATTAGGGACAAAGTCCACAGGGAATCGGCTTGTTTTAGTGACTATGGTTTCATAAAGCTAATGAATAAAAGCAGAAAAACCCAAAGCTCCAGCATGGGAGAAAGTTAGAATGCTTTCCCCGCCCTGCATGCATTTAGAAACATTTCCGTCTCTTCTTCTCTTGTATTCAGAGTTTATTAGCTCCTGTTGTGGTTTTTTATTGGCCTAAGGGTGGAGGAAATTATTGTATAAAGTTTCTGATTAGTTAGCATGATAATAATTCATAGGATGGCTAATTTTCAGTGTATAATATAATTATTTAAGAACAGAGAGAGACTTCTTGTGAGTACTAAAATACCAGTACCCTTCCTTTTCTCCCCCATCTCCCTGTGTGATGGAGATGCAATTACAAAGGTAGTGCTGTTCCACATAGTATATTGGTTCCTCCTGGGCTCTAGTCTTGGCAAAGCTTTGCATTTAGTACTTTGATTGTAATTTAATCAAAGTGATTAGTTAAAAGACTTCTAAACAAAGCAGACAGCAACTGCATTCATCAATTCTCAACTGATAATGAAGCTCTTACTATATAACCCTGAGGACAAAGACAGGGTGACAAGCACAATAAGTCTTGACAAAGAGCTGGTACACATTTAACAAACAACAGCAGATCTTAAAGGCAAGTTCTTGTCTGTCAGTCTGAAATACTGAGGACTAGAGATGTTGGTCCTACTGAAGTTTTATTTCCTCTGCTTTCAGAGAGACTGCTATTGGGAGATTTTAAGTCAAAATTCATTGCATATGCAAGGATGTACTTATGTCTGATACCCATAGCAATTTGGCCGATTTAATTGGAAAACGTTTCCAGACCAAGGAAAAATAATAATAAAAAAGTCCTATTACTGCTTCTGGTGATAAATTTCTTTATTCACCATCACTGTGCTGTTAATGTGTACAAGGTTCTCTGTCTAATACACATACTGTTTCTTACCAGTCCTCCTCCTTTCTTTTTTCTTTCCCCTCAGAGAATTACTGGGAGGTATATCCACACTATATAGTTCCCCAGCTGATGTGGTATGCATGCACGGCACAGGTTGATGCCAACACCACTGCACTGGGTGAACTGTGGTACCAACCTGAAGAGTCTGGGGGCAGAGCTCAGGGGGCTGCAGTTTTCAGCTTCTGAGAGGATAGAGGACAATTCCACTGCCGTGATTTTCCTTGTCAGATGGTGTATCAAAGCTTAAGGAACTTTCTGGCAGTCTAGAGTCATTGAGAATGCATCTCCTGGCTCCATGAAGTATGAAGCAAAATGTGATGGTTTTTGAAAGTTTACTACTTTGCTGCAATTCATATTTAACTTGTGTTTCTTTTGTCATTTTGTTGGGCAGTGTTGGGCAACCATTCCAAGGGGCTTACTTGGAAATCAGCAAGAACCCCAAGTATAAAAAACTTAAAGATGCTGTGGATGAAAAGATCATTATTGCAGAAGTTGTGAATAAGATCAATAGAGCTAATGGGAAGGTAATAAAATGACATTGCTTTATCCAGAACGGTAGATCATTTTTGCTATAAATGAACAGAGAGGGAGACTTCGTTTCTTTCAGCTAATAGTCTGGTGATTTTTAAAAAATGTCTTCTTTTTTTTTTTTTTTTTTCCTTTTTCTTAAGGGCAAGACTGGAAATGTTTGATTTGCTTAAACTGGTGATTTTAAGCACCCATCTTAAACTTACATAAAGATTACTAAAATCGTGTTTGGATTTGTCGTTTTCAGTGACATTTTCAAACAAAAATGGCATGTCATCAACTGGTAACAGGCTGTATTGATGCAAAACTAAATGTAGTCTCTGTACCAAACTTAGATTTTCTATTTGCCAATTGAAGCAAATAAATTCTTAGAGAATATTGGTTTTTGTTCAATATTTAGTAAACTTAACCTTTCAGGGTTCACACTGTCATTCAGACTCCTGATTACCACATTTTATTATGTTTGAAAATTGTGAGTGACATACTCTGCTAGCTTTTCCTATTCTCTTATTGATATCAAAAGCTTGTTGGAATGAAGAGACAAGTTTCTTGTGTCGTTTGAATAGAGCTGTTAAATATACTGGGTACTTTCTTAATCTGCCAACACAGAACTTGTTTTGCATTTATATTATGCTTATTAAAACAGGAAGTAATATCCTCCCTTAGTAAATGTAATTGTTTTCACCATATCTGTCTAGATATTTGAAATACTAGATCTCAGCTTCTCAGATGTAGATGTCATTTGTGCATTTGTAGGAGAGAAATTAGGTTGCCTGCTGTTGAAGCCAAGTTAATTTTCTGGTTTAGAAGAAACTAATTAAATGAAGGCAATATCTTTCCTGTATTTGCATAGCCTACAGCTCTCAATATTATATATATATATAAAATTTAATAATGAGCTATGGTTCTATGTGTTTAAGACAGCTACTTCTTAATAATAATATTTAAGGTTTTATTATTTAAATTTTTAAAAACTGTGTGTGGGTTAAGTTCTCGTTTCTCTTTCTTACTGTTTTCTAAGAGGAATTTAAGAACACGTATTTGAACTGTAAAAATATTTGTCATTTGAAAATATGAATGTGTATCATCCTAAAGAATAATTCCAATAGATAAGGGGAGGAGAACATAGTATTGAAAATACCTGCATGATTTGTGTTGTTCCGCAGCATGGTTTTGGTGAATAGCAGCAAATAGTGAACCGTAGTCCTGAATTAGTTGTTACTGAAAAGGTATGTTAGTCTTCTTGAGGACTGACAGACCATGAGAAATTAGGTTATCCTCATTTGCACAGTTTCCAAGTTTCAGTTTCTGAATTTTATAACTGTAAGCTAGTAATTAAAGGAACTGCTTATATCTAATAATATGTGCCAAAATGAGCTAAGCTTCTCAATCTATAATTAGACTCATAAATGAATTTGACCCAATTTCAACTGATCCACAGCTTTCACTGAACATCAAACGTTCATGTTTACTAATGTGGGCCAGGCTTATTAACTCTATGAACTGCTTGTAGTCTTAGTAGATGCTCAATATAAGACCAGTTCTCTCTTTGCATAGATAATGGTTTGCATTTTTCTATCTTCACAGGCTACATCCAGGATTTTCTTATTAACCAAAAATAACGTTCTTCTGGCGGATCAAAAGTCTGGGAATATCAAGTCAGAGGTTCCACTGGGAGATGTTACCAAAGTATCCATGAGCTCCCAAAACGATGGCTTCTTTGCAGTGCACCTCAAGGAGGTTAGTTACAACTTTATAATAAAATAATATGAATGTTTTACATGCAGTGAAATAAAAATTGTCCGTTAATGATCTTGTAACATTAAATCATAGTGGTTAGCCTGTAAGTACAGAAGTTTATTGAACTTTGCTCTATCTGCAAAAAGTTTGATTAAAAAGTACTGAAGCCAAATAAGAACAGTTACTACAATATGAGCGATCATTTACTTGTAAAAATCAGACTTCACCTCTCACTGTAACCTCTTCAGGATTAGAGTTTTCAATTTGTGATATGGGTCTTTAATCTGGTTCAGATACCTTGTGGTAATGTTCTCGTTTTTAGCTGCTTATCTAAGTCTTCCTGACATGCTGGCAGAATATTTCTCTCTTCTTTATGGGATGCTGGATGCTAAGAAATCTATGTTGTGGCACAGCTAATTTGGTTACTCATTTCTAAAGAACTTAGTTCAGTGCTGTATGTGCTTGGCTGCACTGCCAGCATTGCTCTGCTAAAATCGTTAAGCTGGCATTTGTGTTCTAGCTTAAATGGATTTGAGAAATGTCATATATAGTGTCTTTTCATACTGACCACCTCCACCCTAATACTCATGTTGGTAATCAGGTTCTGTACCTTCCTGAAAATATTGTGAGCTTGCTGTGGTGTAGCCAGAAGAGGGATACAGAAACACTGTAGTTTTGTGGGACAAATGAAGGTGACCCTTCCTTTTAGGGTCATAAGGGAATTTCAGACTTTCTAAACAGGTTTACAGTTTTTTTGAGAGTTAATTGCATTTTGATCCTATACACTGCATGGTATACCTATTTAATTTACAAGACAAAAGGCTGTTGTTTCATCACACTGGGAGAAGACGACTCCTTGTAAAACCTCCTGCTTGGCTGGCATTTAATATTTTTTGAATTCTATGTTTTAGTAGCCATAACTACTTTCCTTTCTGTTTCAGGGTTCTGGAGCAGCTGGTAAAGGAGATTTCCTGCTCAGCAGTGATCACCTTATTGAAATGGCCACTAAACTTTACCGCACTACTCTCAGCCAAACCAAACAGAAGCTCAACATTGAAATATCTGATGAGTATGTTTCTTGTTTGCTTAAAAGTGCATTTCCTTCAACGCGATGTGCTAAAATGACAAATATCAATTGTTAGAAAAACAAAACACTGTTGTGTAACTAATCCTTCTTTTCTCTTGACAGAATACTTGTAAATAAGGATCCAATTTTCAGTGTGTACTTGTTCCTAGTACTCATTTTGGCTCTTATTTCCTTGAAAATCATTAGAGAAAAAGCACTTTTCTTATAGTTTCAAATAAGGCTACGAAGCTGCTGTAATAGTAATTAAGAGGTACTACGTTTGAGAGAATCATTTTGTGTGTGACTGAAAAGCTCACATTCCTATGAGATTTTTATCAGTTGGTCAAAGTGGACACTAGGCGCCAAGTTCCAGTGAAAACAACTGAAATAAGAATGAAAAGGTCCTCCCCAAATACACATAATGACGGTGCTTGTAATGTATATAAAGTTCTACCTTCTTTTTTGTGAAGATGAAAAACGTATTCTTAAAATTCCTGCTGCTGTGTTTGAACCACCTGTTGTTGTTTTGGGATTTTTGATTGTTAAAAAGCTTTGTTTGGTAAAAAGTTGCATCTCAAATTATTATATCTTTCCACTTGGTGCGGTTTTATATTTTGGCCTTAAGTTAGGACTGCATTTGCAGCATTTATAGCTTTGCAATAAAAACGTGTGTGTGTGTGAACTCCTAAAGCCTGCTGAGTAAGAGTTCCTCAGTTAGTCCACCATTGTTATGCACTCAGGTTGTTGTGTGAAGCAGTGTTGATTTGGTGGGTATATTCATTCTGAATATGAAGAAAATTTGGAACTCTAGCAATAGTGAAACAAAATTTCTGTAGGCAAAAATTCGGTCTGTTATCTGGCTGCACATTACTGCTTGTATTCTAGTCACGATAGTGAGTGTGGTTTGTTATCTATTCAAATTTGAGAGTTTATTTAAAAGCTGATTTCGCTCTTTCCTTGAAAATGGTATCTGTTTTTTTCATTTGTTCTGTTACCAGTTGTTATTTAATTTGCTCAAGGGTGTACATTTCTAACATCTAAAAGAGTGCAGCTATCCCCAGTAAGATTCTAGTTCAATGGTGGCTACAAAAGAATAAACCACTAAAACAAAGTTTAAGCATGCATAGCTCTAGTCTGGACTGCCCGCCTTAGGTCTGGAAAACAGTCTGCTTTCTGAGAGTCTTGCACTGGGATGTGGTTTTGTTTTTTGTCTTGCGGATGAAAAACATTCAAGTGTGTATTGCTATTGAATTTATCCAGACTAAATAATTCTGTTTGCTTCTTGTTTAGCAGTTCCGTCTCTCTTGATGGTGAAGCTGTGCTCTCTTCTCCCTGCTAGAGTTTAGATACAAGCACAACTGGGAATTGAGGAGAAAATATGGCTTTACTTTGATTACTGTAAACTTATTTGGAGGAAGAGGACTTATATAAGTAAAAATGCTGCTGATCCAGGGGTATGTCTAGTAAGAGACATACTGCTTATATATGTAATAATGATGAAACAATGGGCCTAGGCAAATGCAGCCTTGGTGACAAGAGAGGGTGACTATAAGATGTGCTGATGTTTTCTGGATGCTTGCATGGCTGGCAGCACCGAACAAGTTAATCTCTGAGCGCCTGGGCTATGCAGCAGGAAAGCAGGACTAAAGGGCAGCTCGGCGCAGGAGAGGCCACTTCCTCCCCTGAGCTCTGCCGTCAGCTTGATTTGTGGTTTCCGGCTGGAGAACAAATTCTTTGAAGTTTTTGGCCTCTGCTGGAGGACTTTTTAAGGATGCTAAGAGGGAAAATCTGCTGTATTATACAAAGGACGTTTTAGGTCAGCAGCCACTGCGTGTGAGCCAAAAAGCCTGTTTATTCCTTTTAATCTCGCTCTCCAGATCAGTGAGAAGTTTGAGGCTCCGCTGGAGCCTGTTGGATTGGGATTTTTATTTATTTATTTTGTTTTAAGGCAATTCTCCACATTCAATAACATTTCTCTTCCAGTAGAAATCCAGATTAATTTATCCTGGACTGTACGAAATACTTAAATCTGGAGATTGCAGGGAAGGAAGTGAATTTTCCCAATTGCTGAGCAGGGGGCTGTAAAGGCTAACTAAGGATTAGAAATACGAGAGCTGCAGAAATACCAGCTATACTAAATTAAGTGTAAATCAGAAGAGGAGCACTCCCAGTGTTGCTATAGAAGTACTTACCTTCCTTCCATGAAAACAGAAAAGTCCCTTTGGATGATGGTGAAGTACTTGGAAATCGCCTTTGCTGTATTTCTGGTACATGACAAATTCTGTTTTAAACTGTCTTCTTGCTAAAGGGAGTAGCAAGCCAGCTATTGTAACAGGTCCACGGTTAGGTTACAGGCAAAAGGCAATCTGTAAGAGATACTACCTGAAGGGGACTCAAGCCATACTATAAGCTACTGCTTTTTTTAATTTCCCAGCTCTTATTATTAATACAGACCTGAAAGTGGCATCTTCTGGAGTGATGCTCAGAACCAACAGGAAAGGACTTTTGCTCCTCGTGGGGTTTTTTTCCACCTTTAACTAAAATGTATCTTATTCCCTCTCCTAGGTTTCTGGTCCAGTTCAGACAAGACAAAGTATGCGTGAAGTTCATACAAGGCAGCCAGAAAAACGGCAACATCCCAACTTGCAAGCGAAAAAACAATCGGCTTCTTGAAGTGGCTGTCCCTTAACTGCAGCCAGTGACTCTACCTTTCATGGACTTGTTTCTTTGTAATAGTGCAATTTCAGTTGCTTGGTTTTGCTATTTTTATCCCTTTCTGGAGCTGTTGGTGGCTAATAGCTTTAGAAACCCTTGGCAAAACATTTGATCAATCAACTTTTTAATCTTTTTGTTCATGCTGGTGTTTTAACCCTCAAAATGCAGATTTTCACCCAGTGAGGCATTTTTAGCAGCTGGCACGTTATCTGTCACACATGAATCATTCTCTTTGTTTAGGGGTCATATTTTAGCGCAGCATACCATAAATCCACATATTAATGATAAAATACTCATATTCCTTAGCCTAGAAATCCTCTTAACAGGAACTACACATGGCCTTGATGCTTGATGACCACTTGTGCCCAGTGTCCTTTCATACTGACCTGTTGTGGGGTTCTGACAGCAGAACGGAGACTGACACACTAACTACTCCAGTTAACACTAGGACCTATGTAACTTGATCTTTTAGTCAATACAGCACAGGAACGTCTGATTCTGCAAAACAGAAGGAATTATATATTATATAAACAGCTACACGCATCATTTTATAGTGAAAAATGCAGAAATTTTCAAATGGGATTTTTAATTGTCAGGTGTTTTTAATGACTTTATACTGTAGAAAACAGTACAATTTTAAAAGCTTTTTTTCTTTCACAGAAGCTACACAGTTCAAGGCATATTTTCTGCTCTGCTTTTTTTCTTTTAAATTATCAGTTAAGATTAGAGCCTGAAAAATGCAATAGTATTCATAACACAAGTAAATACTAGATATTTAAACAGTTAGTTATCAAGCAAAAGGTTTGAGCCTTTCTGTTAAATATTGGCATGTACAATGTGCAATAAAACATACATGACATTTTGTGAAAAATTATTTATGATACATTTTTGTGTGCAAGAGAGAGGATTGGTGCAGCCTGCATAGAAAATATGTAGGGGTTAAAATAGATTTGTGTTGTTAATTTGCGGTTTTTTAGAGTGTACACTACGGTTGTCAATTTGGGAAGAATACTTAGAATTAAAAAAATCCTTAATTTGGGGGTCTGTATATAAATTGGTATTATGGTAATAAAACTGTTCTAATTCTGTGCCATTTGGTACTCCTATGTTATAACCATATTTTTGTACTCCAAACTATTTTATATAACTCGTGTGCCTGATGTAAATGCGTGCACAGAAAATACAATCAAGAGCTGCATTATAAACTTTCAGTGTAACTGATTGCACTTAATCTTTTATAAGCCAGAAGCATTAGCTGAAATCCTGAAGAGGAGAGAGATGCATTTTTAGATAGAAGTAACTACTCAAGTGAAGGGTTTGCTGGATGTGACCGTTTGATTTGTTCATGCAAGGACAGTTGAGAAAGCATTGTGTTTTTGCAGCCTGATATAGGGCAGATTAAGACCCTGGGTATCTGATGTGCGGTGCTGGAAGTCCAAGCATAAATAAAGGAAAGATAAAGAAAAGTTCAGAGTCTCGTTACTCTCCTGGTGGTAAAGTGACGTAGCGCTCGTGGCTGCCAAGGCTCTTCTGGGTAGTTCAACGTTAATGTTGCCTCTCTGCATTAAAACTGCGTTTGCTGCAATAGATGTTCTAGTGCTAACGGTGGCCTCTTATCAGTCTGAAAAAAACAGCTGGTTTGGGTTACACCGTATTTTGCTATGGGATTAAAGTAAATCATTCTGCTACGATTTGGATGCAAAACAGTTGTTTTAACTAGTTGCTTAATGTTGGTTTTAAAAGTCTGTGCAGATGACCTTGAAAGGTGGGAGAAATCAAAATATGTATTTTCCAAACTATGACCAAAAGTTGCCTCTTCCTTATGATCTTTGTTTGAACCCTTCTTTTAATAATCAAGTCAGGTTAATAGCTTAGTAAAATTTAAATAATTTTACATGTATTGTAATTAGAGGTACTTAGAAAGGAAATCCTAATATCCATTTGTAAGGCAAAATTGGGATACCTCAAAGGAATTATTCCATTGCCTTAAGAAGATGGCATGTAATAACATGCTATTTAAAACTCCTAAATCCTGTATTAGAATTTCTGCTTGGTAAAGATTGGAAGGTTTGTAAAACTGTTCTGTATCTTGAAAGCCTCACAGTAAGAACCACAAGGGGCACATTTTTAGAATTAATACAAAAGTAAGGAAAACAAACGTTTGAAGTTTGATGTAATCCTGTAGTTGCTTGCAGGTAGCAAAGGGGAGAGTTTAGATTAAGTGCATCTGGATGTTTGGCCTGTGAAATTAGGGTATTGCAGGATAATACTAGGCTGATTGATCCATCACAGCAGAACAAGTATATATATATATATTTTTTTTTATATCTTTGCAACAAGTAATGATAGCCATAGCTCCAAAGGACTGGAAGAGGGGCAAATTCCTCACTTTGGTTTCTGTTGTTTCATTTCTTTTTCTGCACCTTTTACAATTTTTACCTTGCATATTAGCTGCTACTTTGTGATAGTTACCATTTGATGCTTAAATATTTCTTAATGTGCAGAGCAAGTTTTGCTGAACATGAGTAATTTAGATATGCTAGATGAGTCATGGTATCTTGATGTGTAGATTTAAGTATCTAGGATGTTGAAAATAAAACAGCAAGGTCAGCTAGTTGGCTTTTTTTTCTTTTTTTCTTTTCCTCTGTTTTCTTTTATAGCCTTCTATCAAACGGAATTGCAAAGAGAAGACTATTCCTTCTATGGTGCTAACCTTTTGCATCCTTTTACTTGTAAATTTGAATCTGTCATCTGAAAGCTGGGCAAGCATCATGAAAAAAAATGCAATTTGTTGCATGATACTTTCCAGAATCAAATAAAATTCTGTTCCTGGACCTGTACTTTCTCTATATCTTTATCTTCCTTACTGCCATCAAATCTAAAAAGTGTGGGTGGTGGGATTTTAGGTTAAATACACACAACACTGATGTGTGATTTGGAGAGAGAATGAATTTTTATTTTGTATTTGATTCCTTAAGAAGCAGCAACATGTCTTCCTCAGTAATTCACAGTAACCTTTTTTGGTGCAATTCTTCAGTGCAAGTCCTTTCCCTCAACATAGTTTTCTCTGAAAGTTCTGCAAACTTACCTTTCCTAACATTAGGATTTGGTTCGATTCCCTAAGAACAGTATTACTAACCAGACTAAGCTGATTTTTAGAAAACCAATGGCTTTGAGCCCCAAACCTATCATATTCCATGTTTTGTTTTGTGATCTTTTTTTTTTCGCTCTCTCTTTTTATCCTTAACGGTTTAATTCTGATTTGTGTATATTTTTGTTCATTATACAAATTATGGAGGGAAAGCTAAAATGTAAAATCAGAAAAAGCATCTTCAGTTTTAGTCCAGGTTTGTTTTCATTGCAAAAAGCAGGCCCTTTTTCTAAGCAGTTCCAGGGGAAAAAAAACTGAAGAATTAATTCAGAATTCTGATGTGAAATGAGATCATTTTCCCCAGTTGGTGTAATCTTCACTATAAATTCTTAAGATTTTAGTCCTTAATATTGAAGAACAATATATTATCCATATTCTATAGAATATGGAAATGGTTATTTGAAAAGATTTCACTGTAGTGTGATGGCAGGAGGGAGATGCACGTGTCTACGCTGCTTTGGACATTAGGACTTCCCAACAAGCACAGGTTTCAAAGAGAGAACTGCAAGTATTTTATGGGGACGCTGCCAACTTACAACAAAACAGGCAAGTGGGAATTTTAAGTAATCTCTAGCATCACTAACAGATGAGTTCTGGCTTTCCTCCTGTCTAGCTTCCATTCTTACTGGAGTTGAGTAGTTTATGCAGTCATTTGACTGTGAGTCAGGGGAGCAATTCTTTTACCGATGTTTGTAAAAACCCTCAGAGTGATTAAAATTCTCTGGATACTGCTTTCAATCGTGTAGTTTAAAGTAATTATGTGTTATATCACTGTCCCGTGACCTCCCAGTTAAATGTTAACTAAGCTTCGTTGGCATGTAGCACGATCTTGTAGCCATTCCAGCACAGTATCTGTTGGTTTGCAGTTACAGACCTGTCTGTCTGAAATTGCGTGACCTGTTAAGTAGTTTCAGGACACTTAACTCAGGCGGTGGCATCCTCCCTGAAACAGAACAGACTTTGCATGTCAGTCCCAGTTACAGTGAGACTTCCCGTTTTATGACTAGCTGGAGGAACGTTCCCTCCTAGAGATGTAGGTAAAGGAGGTTTAGTGTATGAAAAAAAACCAACCACCCTTCATTGCCAGAGTGGGTTGGCAGAACAGCACTTGCTTTAAGCACCCGCTGTATGTACACTGCACAGAACAGCCACATTTGTTCTTGCAGGGTAACGTTGGCAGCAGTCTCATAGAATCACAGAGTACCCGCTCATTCAGCAGCACTGAGTCTCTATCTTCTGCACTTTCAACATGGAGTATGTAGAGGATGGAGGATTGTGGTGAATTTACAGTTTCTGTTAATTCTTGTAAAAATGTATTTACATAAATTTGGGCAGGTTTGGTTTGGCCAGTCTCAAAAAATTAACTGGAATGCAAAGAGGAAAAAGGTGCTTCTATGAATTTGTTGTTTTTCAGGGAACACACATCACATTTCTTTCTGGCTGTATTTGTCTTCAGTAAACTAGGGCTATTTAAAGGATTGGGGCTGAAAGGAATATCAAACTTAATCCCAACACGTTATCAGCTAGAAGCAGTTCTGCTCCTGTTCCCTTGGACACATGAATAAGTTGGATGTTGAGGCTTTAATTTAAAATGAAAGTTAGGAAAGTTTTGAGGGCATTGCAGTTCACTTTGATCATAATCAATTGATGAATTATGTCCTAAAAGATTTTTAGAAACGCATTGCCCCTCTCCTTCGTCCTGAACTTTTAAGACATTGACATCTCACTGTGAACTAGCTGGGTAAAAAATTTGAAGTATGAAGCACAAAAGCCTTTTTCATGAATGAAAATAAAAATGGAAGAATCTCTTAATAATTCAGCTGATTTCCAAGGGTGCATCCTGCACTTAACCTAAGGTAAGGATCTCTTGACTGTATAATATTCCACTATTTATGGTCTTTAATTCTTAGAGGAAAGAGAAAATCTAAATATTCCTCTGGGCAGGGAATCTTCTTCCCTGGAAATGCAGCAAAGCACCAGGTGTCTGCAGGGAGTCCTCCCATAGGAGTCCTTGCCCAGGCTCACAGGACGTTACTGCCCAGTCTCACCTTCACCCTCTGAAACTTTGAATGCCATTTAGGCTGTTCTTTAATGAAAGGGCAAGTGTAGGGTCCTGCACCTGGAGAGGAATAACCCCCTGCACCCATACAGGTTGGGGGCTCACCTGCTGCAGAACAGGTCTGAGGACAAGACCTGGGAGTTCTTGTGGACAACAGGACAACCAAAAGCCAGCCATGTGCCCTTCTGGCCAAGAAATAACATCCTGGGTTACATCAAGAGTGTGGCCAGCAAGTTGAGGGAGGTTATCATCCCCCTCTACTCTGCCCTGCTGAGGCCCCATTTGGAGTACTGTGTCCAGCTCTAGGCTGCCCAGTTTTTGCCACCACGAATGGTGATTTTTACTGGCCTGGTAATGTTCCTTCTGGATAATACAAATCCTTCCCTCACTAGTGTCTTGATGCTGGGTGGTCTCAGAAATGCTTGGTGCTGTTTCCCACAACGGCTCATGTCCTGTTCCAATTTCCTCCTGCCCGCATTCCCTCCTGCCTCTGACGTTCTCTGCAGTGATAAAGGCAGGTGTGTGTCTTCAGCATAGAGCAGCAATGTATTATTTTAAGTTACTTTCTTCTATTATCTATCATTGCATCTTGGCGCCTTGGTTTCAGCTGAACATACAGGAAATGTTTTATTTCCCTTCTAACCAAGAGTTGTTTTAATGAAAGATGCTTTGTGTTCCCTTTGAGTTAACTTGTTAGCTGTATCAGTATCACCAGTGTTTTCCAAAATTCTGACAAAAAGCAAAACTGAAGCCTGAAACATGGAAAGCTGTGGTTGCTATGCTCTTGGTCTCTTCCTGTTAGAAGAGAAACCTACTCAAAGTGATGTGCGTAAGTCCCTGCTGGCTTGATTCACTGCATGCAGCCTTCAAGGTTGTTGTACATGCTTCTTGTAGCCTGAAAAAAAGGAATCCATCAGAATATGCAATTGGTACTTTCTAACTGTGGTGCCAGAAGGAGTAAACTCATTTAAATTCAGATGCAAAGGAGCGTTAAATAGCTGTGAATACGTTTATGTGTGCTTCTACTTGTCCTTATGCTGCTAGTGCTATGGAAAGGGACCTTGGAATAAATTTAACCATGAAGACTGCAATTGGGGGTATTCAAAGCAATGCTATCTGATCAAAATCACCATAAGCTATTGATTAACATTTAATAATAAAGTCCAAAAGTTGTGGATGAGCTTGCAGTGGAAGGTCCTAAAAGTTGACTTATTAATACTATATGAGAATTGTGACCTTGTGATGAGTTTCCATGAGCTGTTCCGGGGATCATGCAAAAAATAAAGAATAACAATTTTCAGCTATTTCTGATAGAGGAAATAAAGGCATTTGTTTTGAACCAACAGCAATTTTTTTGCAACATAAAGGTATGATTGTTTCCAGCTCACAGACGGCTCATTCCTGGCACAGAGATGTTCTCCCTGACTGTCCTTTATTTGAAAGCTATATTTAGAAACTGTTATTGTATTGCCATCATGGGATGTCCTGCACGTGCTTGGCTCCTGAGCACCACATGGTCCTGGCAGGTGGTTTTCTCCCTTCTGTTGAGGCAAAGGTAGGCTTTCTCAGGATAAAACAAACAAATGAAAAAAAAAAAAGAACAAAAGAACAAACTGGAAAAGAAAGGAGGACTGTGAGCCAGATCCATGCTTTAAATGTCAGTCCCCTATTCTATTCAGGCTCTTCTGTACAGTGGGGGCAAGGAGACCCTTTCCAAAAAGAGGAAAGCATCTTCTTCAGCTGCCATGCCCAGGGATGCTGTGGATGAGGGCCTGTGTCTTCCTCCAGCCAGGGTGAAGCAAACCGTGTTGTAGATTTGCTCTACCTTTGTGTTACTGTGCTAATTCTGGTCCCTGGTGTTATTTAGAGGCTTCTCTTGGTGTGGCTTTCTCCTCACTCTGTTTGCATTGCCAGATTGTTCCCTTCTCTGACATTACCCCAGCATGCCCTACAGCCCCTTTTTGCCCAAGACCTCTTTGCCCATCTCTGCTAGGGCTTGATCACACTTACGGGGTATTTCTAGAAACTGGTGGGATGTCAGGGGGAGCAGGAAATCTTTCCTGAAGGGGGACCAAATCAAAAGTGGGCTATGGGTTAGAGGCATTGGGAAAAGGTACTGGAATTGCAGGGCCTTAGAAGTTTGTTAGTGACTGCTAAAGCCCAGCCAGTTGCCTTGGGGTGTAGCTGCTTTGCTGCTTCAATGTTGAAGACCTAGGCTCAAAACCAGAGTATTGGTCAAAATGGCAGGCATCTTACTTGTTCTTCATGGGTAGCTTGTGAGGTTCAGCACGAGGCTTTCAGATTTTGTAGTTACCCCGTTCAATACTGATGGACAACTTTAATCAGTGGGAAATACGTTTGCTGGGATGTGGCAGGGTGGTGCTGAGGAAGGGTTGCTCTCACCGTAGTGCTTGTAAAGCTCACCCAGAGTGTGGGAATATATGTACTTCAAAGACATGGAAATGTGCATGGTGTGTGAATGGCTTTGGCCTGCCACATCCACTGGATGCAATTCCTCAGTATATAAAGGATTTGGCCACTTTGTTCCTTGGAGGTCGTTCCTGATCTCCTGTGAAAGCTTTAGTTCAGGGTGGGGGTTTTTGTTGGTTGGTTGGGGTTTTTTTGAATTGTTCCACTTGCAATGCAACATAAAGGTCACTGTGGCTTTAAGGCTGTCTTTTTCTTCATGAAAAAAACTTTAATTTAACACAGAGGGACAAATTAGTCTGAACTGGTTACTAGTGGAGTCAAAAAATATTGAAAAAAAAGAAACAGAATGGATCCTAGCAACTGCAAATGAGACCTGTATTTATAGCTATTTCTTTCCTAAAAATGGCTGGAAAAGTAAAACTGAGGCTGTGGTTCTGTGGTTTTGTATTTCAGCACGAGCTGAACCAGCATGTTTTCTGCAGCAGTGTGGTCCAGTCCTTCCCGTTCATGGCTCTGGCTGTGCCACCCTGCCCCTGCCATGAACTAGGACTCTGTGCTAGATGGGCAAAGAAGTTGCCCTGTGATAAGGGACTCCTCGGGGGGACACAGGTCCCTGCGTGGCCCAGTGGGGCTGATGAGGTGAAGGGGGCTCAGGGAACTGTGAAGTCAGCTCGGGTGTGATGTGAAACCACATGCTGGGATAGCAGTTGTGTTTTCTGAGGTCCCAACGGGCTTCAAGAACTTCATGAGTTCTCTTAAAAGATACTGTGTGGCAAAATCCCAGGTTTTCTAACTTAAGACAGAGAAATGATAGAACAAGACGAAACAGCTTCAAGTTGCTCTAGGGGAGGTTTAGATCAGTTGGGTTTTCACCAAGAGGGTTATCAAGCATTGGAACAAGCTGCCAGGTAAGTGGTTGAGTCACCATCCCTGGAGGTATTTAAAAGATGTGTAGCTGTGGTGCTTAGAGACACGGTTAGTAGTGGACTTGGCAGTGCTGGGTTAACAGTTGGACTTGATGATCTTAGAGGTCTTTTCCAACCTAAACAATTC
The DNA here is from genome assembly GCA_013400375.1 of Thinocorus orbignyianus. Classification (NCBI taxonomy): domain Eukaryota; kingdom Metazoa; phylum Chordata; class Aves; order Ciconiiformes; family Thinocoridae; genus Thinocorus; species Thinocorus orbignyianus. The sequence goes on from VXBW01007447.1 coordinate 56,109, forward strand.
CATGATTCTAAGAAGTAGATAAAGGACCTGCTGCCCTGTCACCATCTCTTTACAAAGTGCAGTTCAATATTTCTCTCTCCTCTGCTGCTGATTTTTTTTTTGTTACAAACCAGGATTTGCATGGGATTTGTTTGGGGAGCAGTGGTAGCACCACAGTGTGTGTCCTAATGAGCACAGCTTTCGCAAGCCATGTGGGGAAGCCAGGCATGCAAGGCAGAAGGTGGTGTGAATGCAGGCTACTGTACAACTGCATCACAGCCATGTGGACCATTCAGAGAAACTAAAGATGAACACAAAACTAGTGACTGTGTGAAAACTTCACCCCTCTCTGGCTGATGATAAAATTCTCATCAGCTCTGCGGGGGCCTGAACCTCTCTCTGTTCTCATGAAGGTTTCTGCACAGAAACCAAGCAGATCATTACAGAGCTCCCAGCTGGGATCATAATGTCATTTCCTGTGCTATTTGCTCAGATTCCTTTTTCATATCTTCCCATTCCCTCTTCAGCCTTGCTGGAGAAGTGCTTTGTGAATCTACGATTTGCCTGTCAGGGCTCTCTGGTGAAAAGGTTTTCCCAGCTTGCCAGAGAAATCTGTGTACCAAACACAGAGCTAGTGCCTACAGGAGGAACGGAGCAAAGTTTGTGCCACCTCCTCGGGTCTGTGGATATGATAGGCAATGTGCACGCTGTGACATGAGTCCTCATGCTGGCCTGCCTCCAGGCCAAGGATCACATTTCCCAATCCCTAGGGGACGTCACGTATAAATCACTGCATCTCAGCAATGCGGGGAATGTGCCACCAGTAATCCTCAGCCGTGCTCCTCTTCAAAGCAGGCAGTGTCCGCTCTCCCCATGCACTTAGAGCAAATCTAGACCATGGACTTATTTTCAGGGCCTCTGAGCTTTCTTTCTTGAGCCTGCTTGCTACACAGTCTGACAGTGGATGCGAAAATGGAAGGAAGAAGAAGAAATGTGAGGAGGCAGCACAGTGCTGGCATGCTTTAAAAGCTGACTCCTTTGCTCCAGATGTTTTAAATCACATGTGGAGAAGTGTTTGTGGTCGGATGCTGCTTGAAACTGATTGTTGATAGTCTCCTGAGACAGCTCGTGACAAATTGTATAATAAAAATGCTAAAAATAGCATAGTTATTCCCTGGAAAAGAAAAGTTCCCACAATCCAATGAGCTGGGAAAATTGTTGAACTTTCTTTGGACACAACAGGCTCTTTTTGTGTGCATGTGTGTGTGTTCTTCAACCTTCCATGGGTCTCTGGTCTTTTTTCTTATGACCCTTCCTCCTCCTACCAGCTCCAAACAACCACACTTCCAGCCTCCCCAGCCCCAGTAGTAGCTGAACTGATCACTAGCCACTGATGTGAAAAACAGTCTCCCGCACTCTTGAACCTCCTATTTTGTTCCCCAGTGTTGCTGATTGTTGTGAGTTTGTCTTGGCTGAATACTTCTTTTTTAAACTGTGGGGAAGGCTATCTCACAAGACACGTAGTGCTAACACCAAGAGATCTTCACCACAATAGACCATCCTCAACAGCAGCAGTCCTCTGCTGACCATACCTAACCTATGCCACTGTTGATTTCTTTCCAACATTGGCTGCTTGTGGCACTGCAGTGTGCACTACTGCCCTCCCTTCCTCAGTGCATGGGCAACCTCCTCTCAAGGGTTTGGTAGCATGTGTGTGTTGTCCCCTAGGCAGAAAGGTTGAGGCCAGCAAGCGTTCCAGGACTCTCCTCTGTAGCAGTGCTCAGTGAGGCCAGGTCCCACTTCAGAAATTCATAGTTTAGTGAGTGGAAGTGGATTTTTTTAGCATTGAAAAGGTTTGCTATGGTCTACTTATGCTGCAGTAATAAGTTGCAAATCTGGTGGCAGAGATGAGAAAAGCCATGGGTAATGACAAGCTGTGGAAATGTTTGGTATGCCCAGAGTGAGATCATGTGTGCTTTGCTAGCCAGCAAGAGCCCTTATCATTTGATAGGTGTTAAATATGTACAAGTGACTTGAGTCTGCCAGCTACTGGAAAAAATATCCCTATTACAAAAACTACCCTTCTGTGTGGAATTTTTTGTATTTCTCTGATACTGGAATTAGCTATAGATCCTGTCCTGTTCTGGCATGAATTGCAGCTCTGCAGCCATCTATACTTACTTAAAATTTTCTTGCCAGTAAATTCAGGGGAAGATCAAATTATGCAATGCATTGTGATGATCTTTTTGTGAGTAATTATTTAAATTGTAACTCAATATAGTGATTTGTTTTATCGGACCATTCATTCTGGAGACGTGATATTTAAACTTTCAGCAGAGTTAATAATTGAAGTAGTCAGCATTTTAACATATACACTTAAGTAAAGTCCAGGTCCTACATGCAAAAGTTTCCTCTGCTGCATTTTGCTCGATGGGAAATTCCACACACAAGTCAACCCACTTACCAAAACCTCTGTTGCTCCCCTGCTATCAGGTAAGTGATCTGATGATGCACATTTTTGTGTCCTCCCTGATGGCTGTGGGGCCATGCAGTTTTGTTAGCGAAGCATCTGAGATCCAGCTGTTCCTTGCCCTTGTAAAAATCTGAGGCATGCAGCAAATTTAGGGGTAGAGTAAACCCAAAGAAATGGAGCAGGGTACAATGAAGAGCACAAGTGTTTTTTAAGCATTATAGGCGAAATATGAAAAGGCTCCAGTTTCGTAATGTAATAACGTTTGTGCTGAGCTGCTGGTACAAAGTTTAGATCCCACATGATGTCTTGAGAATAGCATTTGTAATAGATTTAATCTGCTGACAGACTGACTCTCTGTCCCAAAACCACCAGCACAGTTGTCTCCATGAATGTGTTTCGGCCATGTGCTGCCCAAAACAGAGTCTAGCAGAAGATAGAAAATTGAATTTGCTTCTTCTACCATGAAGAAGAAATGAAATACATGGTGGCTACAGGAGAGGGTGCAGTCATCACTGTGAATTTCCTCCAGGGCATGGTCCTGGATGTTTTTCTGCTCTGTGTCATGTTTCACTCCCGTATTCACAGTTAACCATGCTGCTGAATCAGAAACGATTGCATCATCAGCGCACCATGTACTTGAGCTGCAATCCTGTGTACCCAGCCTGGCTGCACACTTGCCTCCATGTCCCCAGCGAGCCACCCTTAACACAACTGCTCTTCCACCCGACACCTCACTGCTTCCCCAGGTACACCGTTCCCCATCCTCCCTTCTCAGACTCCGAAGGTCTGTTCTTGCCTGTGCTTGGGCCACTCCTCTGCCAAGCAGCAGTTTCCTTCACCAGTAGTAGTTTCCTTCTACTCTAACACAGTGGTTTGAAAACCTGTGTTTTGTGAGGACTTGCCTTTTGATTTCTCCCACTGTTTATAAGGCTGTATGTATAATTTGAAGACTGCTAGTAGGTCTGACCCTCCCATGGGTCCTCCCTCCAGCACTTCCCTGGATCCATCACTAATGAATAAACACAGCTGACAGTATTGGAAAAGATAATTGGCTGCATAATGCACAGAAAGCAAAATTGCTTTCCCCAAGATTTATTAATCAATTATGGTTTGCCCTGGATGGTGCAATTTGAGCCATTTTCTGGACAGAGGAGAAATATATCAAATTGAGAAGAAGCCATTTTTATAATAAATGACTGGGTGCACGTGTGTATGACTGTGTGTTTTAGGTCTTCCATGAGAGGTATCCTATCAGCAAGCTAATGAAGAGGAGCCAAGGATTATCATTATATTTGAGACAATAATGCCTATGTTGTTTGGTTTGTTGTTGTCCCCTGGGTGAGGCTGTTTTGTTGCTGTGCTCTGCTAGGAGGATGCAGCAGCCAGCATCCTGTGCAAATCTTGCCTCTCCTTTTTGCATGCTTGTTTTTGCCTCCACCCACCAAGACCTACCATGTATTTGCAGTGGAACTTCAACATCTTACCAGCTTTCAGGCTGGGGATGACAATGTCTGAGTCCAAGCCGAAGCCAAGTCAGCTGCAGTAAATGTTCAAGCTCTTTTTTTAATTAAGGTTTTCATGGAAATGGTGTGTTTGTCCCTCTCTGGAAAACATACTGATATGACAGTGCTGTGCAGAGTATTATGGGAAAAAAAGAAAAAAGACGTTGCCAGTTACAGTTCCAGTGGATCAATATGGTACATGGAAAATATGCAAAGTGACCATATGGAGGAGAAGTGGTCAGGGATTTCTTAAGGACTTGTCTGGTGGCGCTCTGTTCCCTCAGCTACTCTTTACTTTAAAACCATTTAGTTTGGGAGTTCTTAACATATGGTGGGATCCAGCCCCTTTGTAAATACACTCCTATGAGGGTACAAGGTGACGTATGAACCTGTCAGCTACCACAATGATGCTGCTGCTATAGACCTTATTTCATTGTTGGTGTTAAATGGGTTTGCTAAGAGGCATTTTAAAAGTTTCCGATTTATTAGCAGGAATCACCTGTATCGTAAAGCATACTGTGAGCCCTACTGCCCAGAAATGCTTCTCTGATGCTAGGTAATATATGAGGCAAACATATCACCATGGTGTCCTACCATCTGTTCTCTGTGATCACACCTACAGATTGCATGGTGCAGAAGGAACTCCCATCCTATGGCCAAGGTACCTTATTTAAGAGGTGATGTCTTCTGAGGAAGGGATGATCAATAACAAAACCTGTACACAGAATCTTTCCCAACAGCTCTCCTGTGAGAGAAGAAAGAACACCATGCATGTCTTTCAAGGAATCTGTTAGTTGTTGCTGTGGCTGCTAATAACATGAGAAGGAAGGAAGGATAACAGGTACCTAACTCGCTATTGTACAGCTCTTTAACTTCAAAGAGAAACACCTAACAACCATGTTCACCCCTGTGCTCTGTCTTTTTAGGTGCTTATGTTTTGTCACCACCTATAAGTAAATAATAACCAAAACATAATTGACAGATGCAGGTATAGCTTGCTGCTCCGCATTTTCATGGGTCTAGAAACTTGAGTTATTTCCCTTGCTGTCAAAATAATTGAGAAGTCTGTGTACCTGCAAGGCAAATAATTGTTGTCACCTCATAGCAGAATTCTGTATTTGTTGGATCACAGGGCATGTGAGGCAGGAGGGGGATTTTGAAGGTCCAATCTCCCGCTCAAGGCAGGTTCAGCTCTGAGACGAGACCAGGCTACCTGGGACTTTGTCTGGTCAGCCCTTGAAAACCTCCAAGATGGAGATCACACAACCTCTCTGGGAAAACTGGGCTCACATTACATCTCATGGTGTGGGTGCTGCCTTGACTGTTGAAAATGAGCGTCAAATGCAGTTAAGAAATTTGGATTCCTTATTCAGGGCATTGAGAAGAAGCTCAAGCCATCTGCTTTTGCAATATATTCCCTTTCATTTATTTATGAGATAAAACGAGGTTGATGTGGAAGCAGTTTTGGGACAGGGGAATTCAAATGTCTTTTCAGGCCATCAAATATTGCTGAATTTATTATCGTTTCAAGACAGAGTCATGATCTGACTAGAAGACTGGAGAACATGGAAGTTTTGAACTGCAGTGTAAAATTAAATCCTATTTACTTGAGGTAAGCCACTTACTCTGCTCACTATAACATGGGCAGAATAATATTTACCACTTGATGCTAGTGGGAGGATTAATGTTTACTAGATGCTGTGAAAATGAAAATATTTTTCTTGTCTGCAAGGAAAACCGTGCACACAAAGAGCCCCCTTTGGCGAGAACCTCATGTTACTTTTTTTTTTAAAATTATGCTTAATATAATTGAATGGCTCAAGACAGGAAAATGGTTGCCCTCTTTCTCCCACCCTCTCTCTTCCAACAGACAAGTGTAGAGACCCACACAGTGACGGACTATGAAAAGAGAAGAGTTCTTCTTAAACCAAAGGAGAGTTAAGATGTAAACAGGAGCATGGGAGACCCATACCCTGGTACAGTGTGGGGTTTGAAAAGAGAGAGAAGGACACTAGGTAGCTGGATAAAAAGCTGCTAGCAGTAAAGACTGCAATTATGAAAAGGTTAATGTATTCAAGCAGAGTGAGGTATATTTATTTGCTAAATTGCCTGTTGAGAGCTTTGCCTTCCCAATAAGGCAAGGTCACTCAGGTATGTCTCTCACCCAACCTGTCTGCGCTGGCTCAGCCAAGAGTAATTGAAGTAGGTCATTAGCTACAGGCTGGGCAGCCCAGCTTTGCTGTAGACAGAAATGTGCAGCCCTGAGAGAGCTAGCTCCAGAGTTCATGCAGGAATACATGAGGTGTTTGATTACCCAGCAGTGTTTTCCCACAATTAATGAATATACTTATCTCCAGAGTTTTGTAACATGTAGACTTTTAAATAGCTGAGTCCTGGAGTTTATCAGGCACATCAGCTACGACCTAAAATCTTGAAAGCAAATTTTGCTTACCAGAAAAGGGAGCTTTAATGTCAGCGTGCAGTGAATTATCTCCCTTCCTTTCATTTGCCTGAAATAAAATCTCTATTTCGGGCAAGGTGATGCTGAATTTGGACAAAGAAGCAGTGGGTGGGAAGCTGTACTAGAAATCTGGACCATGTCTTTGAAATGATTAACACTCTTCCCAGTTTAAATGCGGTAAAATTGCTTCAAGATGCTTAGAAAAATGTCTTGAGAAAATACTGTGTTCTGCTGAGTGTCATTTTGAGAGTCCCTCTAATTGATTTCAAGATGTGAGTTTAAAAGTCTGAAAGACAGAGAAAGCCCATTGAGTGACACAGGGTATGACAACAGCCAACGACAGGGCTGTGGATGGGGTAATGTTCGGATTGTGTAATAAGCCAACAGGAGCAAGATGGTGGCATACTACAGGATTGCCTTATACAGTCCCTGAACGTTTGCCTTCTTGTCCTTAAAGAGGGATTAAATAAAGTATATTTATTGTGTACCTTGCACGGTGCTCAGCTCCCCCATAGAAAGTTATTGATTCAGTGCTCATGTTAGACAGGACCCTTCATCTCCAGATGGTACCGTACCAGTACATTACAAACAGCCTGCAGAGGACAGAGTCACATTGAAGAATGACTCCGGTGGGACTGATGGGGATATTGATAACCCAGTGTAGCTGTTTATGCCTCCCATGGGTGCTTGTTCAAAGTTCAAGGGCTCCTCTCCCATAAATACAGGGCACTGTGATTCACGGCCAGGATAGTGGGGCTCAACTGCCAGAAGTCAGGGAAGGGGCACTTGCATTGACTGTGCGCCTCCCAGGAAGGTTAAAAGGAATTTCCACTCTCCTGAGACAGGCATCATCTCAGGGAAGTGGCAGGGTCAGCACACACAGAGACCCTAGGAGTCCCCCTGGCTCAGAGGGAGGAGGGGAGGAATGCTCCCGCGGCCCCACTGCCTCCTCCCCAGCCTGCTCAACGCCTCTGCTTCTGCCCTCCTTCAGAACTGATTTCCCATTGGTGTGAATTAGATAAGAATTGGTTCGGCGTATTTAATTGTGATTTTTATTTTTAATCTGCATAATTAGATTCGTAATGGGCTATTTTCCCAGTCTTGGGACTGCTCTGGGATCATTAGTGCTGGGCCCTGTGAGATTGCCATCTGCACGAAGGCGAGGGCTGCGGGGCAGCCTTATGAGCCTCCTGTAGCTCATTCAAACCACTCGCCGCTTGAACCCCAGTTGTTTTCCCAAGCCCCTCAAGGGAGTACACCCTTGCAAAACACGAGTCATCTGTCCCAACTCACGTCCTCAACAAATGCAATTGTTTAGGAGAATGTGAAGCTGAGGTGAGATTAATAGGGTATGGATTTTAGAAAAACTCATTTCACGTTAGCTTTGTCTTTAACAAAAGAAAATTAAAAGAGAACAAAAGGAGAAGCAATATAGCAGCACCAGGTCTGGCACCAGGTTCCTGCTTCCCAGGTTGTGGGGAGGTACTTGGAGGTAAGCAAGGGCTGCAATGAAGCAGGGGATAGAAATGGGAAGGTACCTGGATATCCTGGTGTATGGACAGTGGAGCTCTCCAAAATGAAGGTGGTGGCCTTGGAGAGGGATGAGGCTGACAGGGTGGTTGGAAGATGAGTAGAAAAAGGAGAATTGAGCCTTGCTGAAAAGCTGACTACCCTGAAATCTTCCTCTTGGCTTCCTGAAACCTTATGACTTCTCTCCTTTCTTTCCATACCCAGCATCCTCCTGATCCTTCCCAAGCCCGTTTCTCCAGCCATGAATGGCCCCAAGACACCCTTACTCTGTCTACTTTGGGTTTTGCTGCTGCCATGAAGTTTCATTTTGCAGCTGCAAGGAGGCGAACAAAATAAATCTTCGTTCTGGGGTGGCAAAATTCACTGTAGCCCATGTGCTGAAAAGGCTTGGGCTGGCTCTGCTGCCACATCTTGTTCTACTTAAGCTGCTTTTAATAGACCCAAAATGTGTGCTTTGCCAAAGACATTTCCTTTTCTTCCAGCAGAACCATGTGCACTGGTTTGTTCGTGAAAGACAGCATGGCTGTGGGAGCTGCTGCCAGGGCTGTGTTGTGCTAGCTCACGTGGCATCAGCAATATGAAGACTGACAGACCACCCAACTGGAAGTCTTCTGGTTGAGTTCAGTTTTGGTGGAAGCCAGATTGGAGATTGTTTAAAGGGGATTTGAAATGTCCCATGAAAGCACACTTCTGATGCCAGCTCCTACCTTTAACTGACCCTTTGAAAACGGGACTTGCCAGTAGGGATCTGTAGTTGGTTTTGGGGATTGTATTCAGAGTAATTGGTAACTTTCTACATTGTAGCTGGACAGCAGGTATTAGCAAAGCAGTTCTTCTTTATCTCTTTCTCATTTCAGGCTCTCCATGACCAGGGGCATTTCTTTCTCATCAAATATCTTTTGGCAGAGATTTCAAATGTTGTTAAGAGTCAAAATCTGAAAGATATAGTTGATGTAAGGTGCGGATCTCAAACTCACACAAAACTTTTGGCTTGGTAATGCTGTCCAGTTGCCTGCAACATCCCTCTCTGAATTTGGCCTGTGAATATCACTGTGAGATCTAAACAATGGTATAAAAAAAAAAAATAATAATAAAAAAATTTTCTCTGCAGTAGTGATTTGCAAGACTACCTCTGCCCTCTCACCAGCTCAAATATAGTCTCGCAGTGAACAAGGCTTAGGGACAAAGCAAGACATACGTAAAAACTGCTTTCCTCCTGCAGAGCTGGGCAGTGCCCTCTGCATATGGTGGCTGAAGGTGATGAGCAGCAGAGAGGGGTAACTGTGTGGGAGTTTTGGTGTTCATTACATGCACTAAGGAGCAGGTAATTTAAAGGATGTTTAAATTACTGCTGCCTGTAATTTAGGTCAGGGAGAGCGCTGACCTGCCTGGTGCAGGTCCCCAGTGCAGTCAGGCACCCACTGCTGGTTTAAGTAGCCTCATGATTTGCTCTTAACCCTACCTCAGCATGGTCATTGTGTCTTGAAACCCAACCCACAGCAGATTCACATCTCCTTTGTGGAGGGATCTGAACACCTTCAGAGAGCATAAGGTCTCGCAAGTTCTTGAAGTTTAATCAGTTCCACAGACAGACAACCCAGGTCTCAAAATGATCAATAAACCACAGAAACACTTTTTTGTTTCCCACTACTGCATTGATTGCACTAAAGTGTTGCTGCTCTCCTGGGATCTCTTGGGGTGGCTTCCTCATTCAGATGTCTCCCTTCAGCCAGCTGTTCTTGGCCACTTGTCCCACACCAGGCCGGGAGGCTGGGCAGAACTGGAGCAGTTGGGCAATGAGGGTTTGGCAGGGCTCTGGCAGTGGGGGCAGCTCCTCCGGGTACAGCACCCCTTTCTTCTGCCGCTGGGGCATGCTGCGGATATGGGTATCATCAAAAGGAATGCAGCCAGTCACCATCACATAGAGCATCACTCCCAGGCTCCACATGTCGTACTTCTTGGCGTCATAGGGGATGCCCATCAGCACCTCTGGGGAAGCATAGGCTGCTGACCCGCAGAATGTGGTGCTCAGGTCTGGGTAGCCATTTGCCTCCTTGCTAAAATCAAAGTCAGTGAGTTTGGCCCGGCGGCCATCATCCATCAGCAGCACGTTCTCACACTTGAGATCACGGTGCACCAAGTTGCGGTCATGCAGGTAGCGCACAGCCGCCACAACCTGTGCAAAGATGTCCCGGGCCATGGGGACACAGGGTAGTTTCCCTAGCTCCTGTACCAGCTGCAGCAGGTCAGTGGCTGCCGCCTCCATCACGATGTAGACCCTCCCACTGCAGACCTCGATAAGCTCGAAGATGCGTACAATGTTGGGGTGCCGGATCTTGCGCATGATAGAGACCTCCCTGGGCAGAAACTTGTACATGAAGGATGGGGGTGCTCGTCGCCGATCCACCATCTTGATGGCTAAGGGGCCCTTGTGTTTCTTGGATGTGGCTGCTTTCACCTTGGAGAAGCTGCCTTCTGCTAAAGTGTGACCCAGGCTGTAGCCCATCTCACAAAGGAGCTTTTCTTCTACATCGTTTTTTGGCATGATGTGTGAGCCCACTGGGTTTAACCAAAGCTGGTGTTTTGCTCCAGAACTTGAAAGACGGTGTGTGGCAGCTGTTGAGCTTTGTTCTCCCCCATGGTCCCACAGATGCCTGGGTGGGCTCCAGGGAGCGTGTGGGCATTGTGATGGGGCGGAATGTTGCATGGCAGCACCTTTCTGAGACAACAAGGGGGGCTGGTGGGGCCCCTCCCCTCACACATGTTCACACGCATGCTGGCAGAGAACTTCCATAGAGGAATAGTTTGGAGTTTTTACCATTTTCTCTTCTTCACTTGAATTTTCAAAACAGGGATCTTTTGGTGATAAGAGTTCAAACATTAGCTTTCCGGGACAAGGAATCCACCTGGGGACTTATCCTTGTTTTCTGCAGGGTATTATATTAAAATCAGACTATACAGAGTGGTATAAAGGAGTGTTTTCTACTGTCCCTAACTGCAAACTACCTCGGCTGGCTGTAAACAGTTAGGGTTTTGTTATAACAGTGCAGGGAGCTATTTTTCTAGGTAGGTTTTCTGACTTTGTGTGGTGTGGATGAGGACCCTTAAGCTCATCGTTCAGAAGAAACAACTTTTCCATTTCTTGAACCTGGAATTGAATGCCCTCTATTTTTATCAAAATTATATTTTGGAGACTTACAGAGAAGTGAGACCAGAAATCCTTTGGAGAGCTTCTGTAATTTAGATTTTAAGTGCTTTCAGTCAGTTTTAGTTTCCATAAGGTGACAGTGGAATTAAGCGCGGGGCAGGAGCAGAAGGCAGCTGGGTTGGGTCGCAACAGCCGCCTCCGGGCAAAGCATCCCTCCTGTTGCATCCTGCTGCATCTCAGGCCAGTGTCAGCTCCACCCTCCATGAGCTGAGTCCTTGGCTCTCACAAACAGTTGTTTCTGGTTTGCGCTGTTTTTTTTTGCTGCTTGAGGATCCTCTCCTCCCTGTGGAGCCCGCATTTCCTTTCCAGCTGTACAAAGGAACTTGGGACCACAAAGAGTCGGTCTTCCTAAATACCATCCCGAATGTTATTTTTAATTTTTGAATATATGTTTCATTTTGCAAATCAGTTCTAGAGGAATAAGATTCAACTGAAGAAAATCTCTTATGTTCTCATCTTGTCAATGTTCTGAAGTCACTTAAGAAATCTAATTAATTAAAACCTGCAAACATAGATCTATATGTGCCACAAGGGTGCTTTGCCATGACTCCTAAGGGCAAGTAATGGTTAAGTCAAGTTTTATCTGCTGTAGAAGCTGTGGCTCAAAACCAAACCACTTTCCCACTTCAGATGTTATTTCTACAGGCCATTTAGAAGCACAGGAATTCAACGTGCCATAGTAGCGCAGTTATCAAGCATGTATCATGAGGTGTTTAACACCCATTTATCACCAGGCCCATTTGTCACCAGGCATGCTGTCAAAAAGCCAGGCGAGCAGCACATACATTGCACAACAGAGGATTTGTTCCTGTGCAGGGGCTGTTCTGCTGACCACTGAGGAATGTCCTAGTCCATCTTTATCTCCTCCAAAGAGAGCAGAGGTCCCATTTGATGGCAAGAACCTTGCCTGGGGCTGATGTCTATAGGGAAGTGAAGCGGAGAGGGAATTTTCACGTATGCAGAAGTGCAGGACATGACCCAGCCAATGCTCCCTTTGTGTTTGGGCCATCAAATAAATGCCCCCAGATTTCTTACAGCTGAAGTGGATCAGAAAGAAGCCATTTCCAGAAGTTCCCATTCAGGAACTGCTGTTACTTAAATACAAAAATATCCCACCTAGCAATCAGCAGGCCAGATGCAGAAAGCCATTTTGCTGGATACACATGATTTCCTGGCACTTCAGTTTAGCCTGTGAGTCATAACCACAGTGACTTCAGCAGGGGCCTGAGCTGGACTTTTCACAGGAGCTGGGAACTTTGAGGTGGCTAAACATAACTGAATGTGGGCATTTTTAAGAGGTAAAATGCTTAGACCAGGTGTCCCTTCCCCTCTTACTACTGGAGCACCTCTGGAAAATGCCATGGTTGTGTGCTCTGACAGACAGAAAGATGTGTGTGCAGCTATCTAGAGGAGCTAGGCTAGTGCTCAGTATATCCTTTGAAACAGGAACAGGAGTTCATGTTATAGACATGTTCCCAAAGCCCATAGGTGGAACCCTAATTTACAGGAAACCTCCTTGAAGCCCCTTGTAATAACATAAGCAGAAGAGGTGTTGTTCAAACCACAGTGGAAAAACCGAAGCAGCAGCTATGAATCACGCTGTGATGGTAAGGAATAATGTTGTGGAGTCCCGCCTCGCTGGGGGACTCTCCATCTGCTTGAGGGAGCTTGTCACTTTTGGGAGCTTTTCAGCAAGCTTGACTGAGGTGGGCAGTCTGAGAGTCAGTAATGCCTCCTCTAGGCTCAGAAAAAGGACTGTGTGCTTAGATGCTGCAGGAGCATCCTGGGGACTGAAGGGCTTGAGCAGTGCCTGGAAGGAGACAATGGGGAAGAAAGCTCTGGTGGAAACGGGAACAGAGCAGCGATGCTAGCAAACGCTCCCCCTCCTGTACACTCCAGGCTAAACCCCTGCGAGATGGCTTTGCTACCAGGGCTGCAGACCTCCGTACTGTGCATGTCTGTGCTCTGAACCCACAGCTTGCAGCATGGCCTAGGACTGCTGCATATAGCTTCAAAGAAAGACAGCAAGACGCATGAATGAGAGGTTTCGGTTTGGCAGGATGCTGTCAGGCAGAGGAGGAGGAAAGATATCTGAGCTCAGCTTTTTGTGTTGTGCTTAGATCACAGAGAAACAGATTTTTGCCTTGTTAGCTGCTGGCTCAACATTTATGGGTATAAAAGTGCACCAAACCCCTCTTTTGCTTCCAATCCTGAACCTCAAGTACTGCTGCCTGTGATATAAATATTTAGGTCACACAAATATACTTTAGTGGGTATTCGGTGCTAGCGTACAAAAGTTGGCTGAGCTTTCTGGTACATTTTTTACATCAAGGCTGTGTTTGTAGCATTGACTTGTTCCGTTGCTCTTGTAAACGAGAGCGATTAGAAATCAGGCAACAATTACTGGTTTGTTCAGTTTAGTACATGAGCAGGAGGAGCTGGTCTGCAAAAGTATGTATTACTGAATCTTACCATCAGGGTTTTCATTATGGGCATGTTTTCTGACTCCAGTGGTGTGGTTGTGCATCAGCCTGATATGTAGTCAGTTCCCCTGGCAAGAGGCTGATAAACTCCTGAATGAGCATTCACAGGACTCATAGAATAGTCTACATTTGGAGGGATCTTTAAGATCATGGAGTCCAGCCATTAACCTAACACTGCCAAAACCACTGCTAAACCACGTTCCTAAGCACCACGTTCACTGGTCTTTTCAATACCTCCAGGAATGGTGATTCAACCACTTCCCTGGGAAGCCTGTTCCAGTGTTTGATAACCCTTTCTATGAAGAAAGTTTTCCTGATATCCATCCTAAACCTCCACCAATGAAACTTGAGGCCATTACCTCTTGTCCTATTGCTTGTTACTTGGGGGAAGAGACCAACCCTAACCTCTCTACAACATTCTTTCAGGTAGTTGTGGAGAACAATATCCTCGGCCTCCTTTTCTCCAGAAAAGGAGACAACCCCAGTTCCCTCAGCTTCTCCTCATAAGACTTGTTCTCTAGATCCTTCACCAGCTCTGCTGCCCTTCTCTGGACACGCTCCAGCACCTCAACGTCTTTCTTGTAGTGAGGGCCCCAAAACTGAACACAATATTCCAGATACAGGGAGACAATCACTTCCCTAGTCCTACTGGCCCCCACTATTCCTGACACAGGCCAGGGTGATGTTGGCTTTCTTGACCACCTGGGCATACTGCTGGCTGTTGACTAATATCCCCAGGTCCTTTTCTGCCAGGCAGCTCTCCAGCCACTCTTCCCCAAGCCTGTATCTCTGCATGGGGTTGTTGTGACCCAAGCGCAGGACCCGGCACTTGGGTTTGTTATAGGTCTTGTGTTTGTGCTGCCGTGCAGTACGGGGACACCAGAGAGCTACCAGGTGCCCCAGCTGCAACATGCCTGTTTCAAACTCAGCGTAAGTTAATTTACCTCTGTGGGTAAGTTCACCCAGCATGAATCCTGCATTGCTTGGGGCTGGACTGCTCATCAGAGACCAAGCTGTGCTGGGCATCACTTCACACAAAAACCAAGAGGAGCTCTTGAGTTTACCTTGCCTAGGTCCTGAATGCACTACAATGACATGGCATGGTGTTCCCCGGGGGGGTAACTCACCTTGCTGAGAAGATAACACAGCTGAAGGTCTACAGCCTTCTGCCCTGTACACAGCTACCTTCAACCAGAGAAGAGCAAACAAGCCATGAGACGTAATGAAGGGGGATTTATTTTTTTTTTTCTGTGTCATCCCATATATTTTTTTTCTAATAATTAGGTCTTGCAGGAAAATCCTGACTATGCTGCAGCTGATAGCTGGGAAATCATGCATCTGCTGTCTGAACATCAGGGTTAATCTAACGTGTCTGTGCTGTGCCATTCTGGGTAGCTGCCCTCTTGCCCAACCCTCAGCAAGACAGTAGTATATCAGTGTAATTACTGGACTGAGATAGCCGCTATCATGCAGAATGGCAGATAATTGAGCTAACTAGAAGGCCGTTAGTGCATGCATACTTATGAAACTTTTACCTGTTCTCTGTGATTCCATCCTCCCTATGGTCCCTCATCCTGTGACCTAACCCCTCTGGCGGTCCTGCTGGCATGGGGGCAGAGTGCCCGCATGGTCTTAGGGTGCTGGTCACTGACCCGATGACAGATTGACACTTCTGGGGCAAGGACTTCTCATGTGAGCAAACCCTGTTGAGCGTAATGTGGGTTGTGCTGGCATAAGCATACCAAAATATAACTCCTGTTAATGCAGATAGTCTAGAAGCCAAAACAAACCATATATATATATGTGGTTTTATACCTTATGCCATGAGGCTGTAAGTTACAATGTGTAGAATGACCTCTGTAGTTGCATGGAGCCCTTGAGATTTCTTTAAATACCTAATTTCCATACAGGCTGAGATATTTTGCCCAGGGAATTTAACTTTCAAGACCAGTCAAGTAATTCCTGGGTGACCTACTTTGTGGCCAGTCTACGACCAGACCTTATTGCTTACCACCCCATGAATGTGGGAATGGGCAAACAGCTGCACAAGAAGTAAAAATAACTAATGATAATATTTTTGCTTGGCTAGCTCATTATAGATAGTGCAAAGGGCAACAACAATTTTTCCTAGCCAATACTGGTTACAAAATCTTCTTGCCAGTAATAGGTAAAAAGAGCTCTTTAAACATAAGCTTTTGATATTTTGCCCTTTATTTGATTTTTTTTCCCCCCAGTATATGTATATGTGTGTGTGTGTATATATATATATATAGTTGTTTTTCAGAAAGCACTGGACTGAAAAGAAACCCACTGCTTGTTAACACCACTTTCCACTCACCTGGATGTTGCAGCAGGTTTGTGAAGGTGTTGAAGGCTGGTGAAAATTTTGCAGCTGAGAATTCTTCTGTAGTCCCCATATATATAAAGCTATACTACGTTTTAGTTATTAGTACTAAAGGGAACAAACCAGGATGAGTCTAACTTGTAACAGGTACAGATGCTCATTCGATAGGGTATAACCAATAAAGAAAATTACGCTATTGGCAAGTACTCTCATTTTTCAAGTCATGTTATTTGTCCCTTACTTGCCAATTACTGTTCAGTGAGCTATCTAAAGGCAATTGATTGCTGGCCTGTGTGATGTCTGAGCGGTTGGAAAAATGGGGCAGATTCCATGAAAAGTACATCACATCCAAACTGCCTCGAAGCTGAATGGCTATCATTGCCCTAGATCCTTTCCTGCAAAATCAAGCTCTCTGCATAGTTATTTTAGGCACTGGTATTAAACAGACCTAGAAAGTCAAAGGTGCAAACCTAATTGCAAAGTCTTTCCACAGAATGCTTTATGAAAGCTGTGTGTGTGCCTACAGCTGCAGCCTGAATTTGGCCGTGGTCTCATGGCTCCTTACTGGCAGCAACAGCATTGGCAATGGAGAAACCCAAAGTTGCAGGTAATGTGCTGTATTTTCTTTTTCTTTCTTTCCTCTCATGTCTCAAGGATTGGTATTTGTTTAAAATACTCTGGCTATATTGAGTTTTTTATTCCTTTGGTAGATAAGGAGATCTGGCACCTCACATTCCTGAACCTCACATTCCTGATATTCAGAAGCAGCTGTGATCCCCACAGCTGTTTGCCATCAGCAACCCTTAGCCTCTTGTTCACACGGGATAAACTAGCAAAGCTGGTTGTGGGGCTAGTAAGACGTCTCCTAGAAATCTGGCAGGATAAGATGAACACTGACCAGAAAACTCTATGGATGTCCATTTGATTAACTAAGGTTGTTCAGACACCTTGTGTGCCAGAAACATCTCTTCACGTAAATGAGAATTTAAACCATGTGAGGACATAAAATGGGCTTGTAAGCCAGCAGGAATGGCTATACGGCAACAGGCCACACCACCACCTCCTGGGCAGCTTCTGAGTGCCTCAGTAGGTGCCAAAGGAGGTGAAGGATGGAAAGAGCTAATGGGCTGGTCTGGAAACATGATTTTGCAGCTGGTACTGCCAGGCTGCACCTGCCAAGAATTTCAAACCTGAAGGCAATAAGCTGGAGTGGAGTGGGAGACAAAAGGGACTAAGCAAGCTTCGGTGGGTTGGTGGCTTGGGAGGATTTCTCTGATAGATCTGCCATTTAGAGGATTTGTACTGAGGACTCTGTTGGAAAGATGGCAGGAAGAGAGTGAGATCTTATGCTTCCATCCTTCTGGTAAGTGGAAAGTCATGCTTGGCTTGCCAGAGCTAAGGAAAACCATCTGTGTAGGGAGGCAAGCTTTTCCTTTTTGGTGATGGGATGTCTGCTGAGCAGGGGGAGAGCTGGGGGAAGGAGGGTGATTCAGCCCTGGGAGCTCAGCCCACCTCTTTCCTGGCCGGAGATGTTGATCTCCCTATGTCTTCATTCAGATGCCTTCTTCCCACCACCTCCCTTCTGAGAGCTAGGAAGGTTTTTCTTCCTTGGCTAGTGCTGCAGATGCTTGGCTTGGCCTTCAAGTAGCTGATTCCTGTGTACTTACCAGGGAGATCCTCCAGACATAATTGTGAGCCAAAGGGAAGGGCTGTGCAGTGTTGACAGGCTGCTGGGTCAAGAGAAGCGTCTAAGCTCACTTTTCCTGCCCCTCCTTGAGGCCACGGAAAGAGCCCAGCAAGCCTGCTGAGATATTCCCTCGAGACTGGGCAGCTGGTTAAGTGTTATGGCTATGGAGCAGCTGTTTAAATGGTATGGACGTTGTCAGAGACTGATTTCATGAGTTGCTCTAGGATTGTGTGCTAAAATGCTTCCTGAAGGTGCTTGACTAATCACTGAGACAGCTTCTCCCAACATGCCTGGGTAGCCCTGGATGAGCCAGTCCTGCCCAAGAGGCTGACAGGGCTGGAGTTAAAGGAGCTAGAGATGCAAACCAGCAAGCTTCAGAGCTGTCAAGACTGATGAGAAAGTTTAGGCTGAGATTTGGAAGTGGCAGAAGGAGGCAATCTTGGACTACATAGTTGGTGTGGGTATGCACTTGTCAAAGAGGGAGGCAGGCGGGCACTCTAGGAACAAGGCTGGAGAGAGCTATCAGGGTCTGAAGGTCTCTGCTGCTCCATGCAACATTTGACTGGACAGGCTCTTGTCGTATTTGAACAAACTACCTGAGAAACCATACAAGAAGCTAGCTGTGACCCTGAGAGGCAAACCACCCAAGCAAATTGAAGTTTATCACATGCAGAGACAAAAGGATGGGTGGTTTGAGCGGGCAGCAAATACAGATCTGCTTACACAAGTAGCAGAAGACCTTGCATTACATTTGTTAGTCTGCTTTGCAGAAAATTAAGCTTTTTGCTGCTTTCCCGTTTGCACGCTTCCCTAAGAGGGAAATAAACCCACTGAAAGCAGAAACTCCCCTTGATTTACCGGCAGTCACCACAGAGTGTGCAGATGAGACACAACAGGATGGGCTGGGACAAGAGGACAGGCATGTCTGCACCCTGCTGCTCACAAGCCATGAAATATATATAATATTACAGTGCCCTCTTGGGGGCAGGTGTTCATTGGAAATAGACCTTTATGATTTTATGCTGCAGAGCTCACTGCTTGCTGTCACCACTACTACCGTTCCTTATTCTAGGAGTTCATGCTGCCCAGTTAAATCACAGATTTTCCTACCAAATGCTGCTCTTACTAAGGAATATATCAGAGTTTTGGCCTCGGATTTTTATTTTATTATTATTTCAATATAAGTCTCTTCTCTGCTGCTGATCTGAATTTCCAAATAACAGAAGCAAGGAGGGTGAGGAGCTCCCGAGTGAAGATGGCAGTCTGCCCTCAGAAATGAAACCTATCTTGTTTAAACTCCTTCAGATGATTCAGCCCCAGTAAGAAACAAATTGTTTTAACACTAGATTTAATTAGTTGGTGTTTGTATTCCTTCACAGCATGCTTCTGTCCCAGTGTACCTGCTGGTAGACCTGTCTCGAAGCTCTGGCATCTCCTGCAAAGGAGTGTGAAGAATGACTGAAATGTTAAATAAGGAGACGGGTAGGTAGGGCAATTCTCTGTCAACTGCAGGAACAGCCTGGAGAGGAGGTGAATATGACCAATTTCTCTTCTCCTCTAGCTTTTGCAGTAGTGTCTTTTGTTAAATGGTAAAAAGGAATAAAATGTGAACAAAAATGCAGCTTCCAGCAAGTATTTAGGGTGAACCTATGGAACTGTAACTGTATCACAACCAATGTGTCTCTTGATGTCCTACTGTTGCCATTAATGATTTGAATGTAGAAAATTTGAGACCAAACAGCTGCTTTTTTTTTTTTTTTTTTTCAGTAGCCACTCAGGTTCTCTAAAACAGCCAAACACAAACAGAAAATTTTGCTCTAGTATAGACCTACCATTTCCCTGATTCCTTGTGCTTATAGGATTATAGTAGAACCTCTATTTTAAGGAAGATACGAAATGACAAAAATGACAAGCCTCTGACACTTGTGACAGCTTTTCCGGCGTGTATACATATGAAAGTGTGTGTGGTTTTGGGTTTGGTGGTTTTTTGTTTGCTTGTTTTTTGGGGGGTGTGTTTTTTGAACAAATTCAGCTAAAAGCCCATCTGTGGTAAAGATTCAGTTGAAAAAGATGTGCCACCTGGCAGATGAGTCCATGACCATAAGAGCTGGTTTCTCTGAAAAGCCAGCCTCTAAGACTGATGATGAGGGCTTCCATATCTTTTCTTTTTCTATTTTTATTTCTAGGTCTATTTTACTTTACATCAGAAGTAGAATTTTCCTAAATGCCACGTCTGAAAACTCCTTCTAGGCTCTGACAGTCACTCTTTCATGTTGCTACTTCTCCCTTTCCCTCTTCCTGTGTCATTATCTCCTTAAGGATGATGCTGTTTCAAGGCAGCAGCCCTTGGACATCATCTGACTACAACGGTGGTCAGTGTGATCGGTAGAGAAGACAGAGCACAGGCAAATGAATTGCGGCACGAGAAACACATATCCAACTAGGTGTAGCTGGGCAATGCCTGGATAGATTTCCTTCTGTTTTCCTTGATTAGGCACCCCTTTGTTAAACTGGAAGCGGGTAGAAATCCCTGTATTTCTGAGTGCACCTTGCTTTGTGTACCGAAGCTTGCAAAGACAACTTGCTTTCCTTGCAAAGACAACTCTTGGCCTCTCTGACTCCCTGCATTGCTTTCTAAGCTCCCAGCATCTCTTCTGTGCTGTTCTTGCTTGTCCGCAGGCCTATAAAGGCATCAGCTGCTTTTGTTTTGCTATTTGGTGGCTCCATCTTAAAGGGGGCAAGTTGCTTGATTGCTACCTTTTGGATCCTCCTCTCAGTTTGCTGTCACTTCAGTAAGATTCTGCTGTGTGGCCTGAGCTGGTTTGTAACAGGCAGGACTAAGCTGAGTATTTCAGGAAAATATCCATATTTTAGGAAAGTATCATTTCTGAGGACAAGGAGAGAGGAGGAAAAGCCTATTATTTGAGAGGCTGTGATAGTCTGACAGGGCAAGGCCTTGGCATCTGGAGGAATGACAGCTTCTGCTGGGAATGTGGCTTAAACCTCTTCAGTTCTGGCCAGCCTGTGAGTCTGAAGAGGTTGTGATTAGCAGAACCCAGCCAATGCCCTGCAGGCAGCCGTTCCAGGCACAGGGATGGGAGGGAGAGTGAAGAGGATCCTCTCATGCAGGGCTGGTCATGGCTGCTGCAGCAATCAGAAAGCAAAGCAGGGAGGCTGGGTACTGCTTGGGGTTTGAATTTTGAGCAGACAAGAGCCTGTCTTGTGCATCTTCCCCCCACTCAGAGCTGATTTATTTAAAAAACTGGGCAGGTATATTTAAAGTTTATTTGGGGGGATGACACAAAATATTTCCGGGTTCTTCTTCCACATCACAGCTTCCAGAGAAAATTGTGGTTTTTTGGTTTTGTTTTGAGAAGAGAGTGGACATAAAACCCATTTTGCCATCAAGCAGATTGTAATGGTAGCATGGTAAGCAGGAGTGCAATGATGCCATCCCTGGGATCTCAGGGACTGCTGTAATTCTGGCAGTGGTATGAATTGGGCACAGTTGGCTTGTCAAAATAGTAAATGTTTTATTTCTCCCGGATATTTGGGTGGCAGGCAGGTGTGAGAGAGAGAGGCAGCACTGTAATCATTAAGATTCTAAAGTCTCCTGCGTGCTCTTCCTTCTGAATCACTCCAGTGTCTTGAATATACGAGGGGCATGGAGGAGTAATGAGGCAAGTTTTCATCAGTACCTGTCAAATGTAGAAATAAATAACTTCAAGCAATATAACTTCACTCAATTTGTATCTGCTTGTGCTGGCCATGCTTTGTATTTACATGGTGCCACAGGAAACTATCTTTAAATGTTAAAATTTAAATCACATGTGGTCCTGCAGGCTAAATCTGTTACCAATGATAACATTTCCACTGTAGTTTGTTTTGCAGCACCTCAAGAAAAGCAGCTGATTGGAGTGATTTATTTTCATTCCTAGGGGAAAAAATAGCCTCAGAACCTTTGTGAGCTCCAGAGGAAAAGCAACCGCAGTGCTGGGCAGGCGGTATCTGCAGTCATGGAAACAACCGATAAAAACTTTCTCATCTTATCACTCTGCAGATAGGCCTTTGCTATAGGATGCAGACATGAAAGAGTCTCTAGGGTCCCTCTGCCCTACATGGGAACACCAGCAACAACCCTGGCCCAGTTCAAGAAACTGGTCATCTTGGTCACTGTGTAAGACTTGATTGAATGATGACATTGCAGGGATGCACAAGGGCACGGGAACAAGGGGGTAAGAAAAGCCTCGGACTTGAAAGGGGTAGTATGTGGGGTGACTTACACCCACAGCATGAAGGGAGACAGGTCCCCAGGCTGTTCACAGGGTACCCCTGTATTGCATTTCACCCAAGTAAGTGTGAAGTGAATTGTTTCTCTGTGCAGATCGGGGCACAACTCATACTTCTGGGTAATGACTGGTGATCCAACCCTTCTCCATGGTACAGGGCTGAGCCAGGAATGGGTATCTAGGCACCGACATGATCTGGAGCCACCAGTCTGCATGATCCTTGTGACTCTCTCTCTCTACCCAGGCTGGGATTTGGTCACTCCATGGTAGCCTAGTCATACTGGTCACTATAGCATGAAGACCCAAGAGGGGGCCAAACTTCAGCTGCTCACCAGCCGCATAGTTTATGAGTCCCAAACTTCATCCTACAATAAGTAAATGGTCATTTAGGAGAGCGGTGAAAAAGGTCCGTGAAAAGGACCACCATGATGTGTTTGTGCTGTATGTAGAGTGTGGGAATTTTTACAAATACTGACCTGTATTTTTGGAGAGTCAGGCTTACGAGTAGGAATATTTCCAGGGCCACATCTCTCTGTCTCTATTCCAACAAAGCAACCTGCATCCTGTTGATCTGTGGCCAGCTGGTCCTGTCCCAAACATGTAGGTCCAGAGAAGGGAGGTGGTGCCTGGCAATCACACACATAATCTGCTTGACCCTTTGACTTCCCACAGACATACCCTGTTTGGCTGTGGTATGAGTTTTTTCAGTCCACTTTGTGATCAAACTAGAAGTGATGGCAGCAAAAGGAAGCAGCAAGGCTTAAAACAAACCTGTGCCAAAATGACCCTTGTGTATCTCTCCAGTGCCTTTAATCCAGTTTGCACCCATGGCTGGTAGATGCAGGCCTGTGCCAAGACGTGCTGGCTGGTCACAAAGGAGATATGGCAGTAGCAGTTCAGAGATGCTTCAGATCTTGGTCATTTACCAGTTCCTCCAGTGGCTTCCCATGTACACTGCACAGCAAAAATGACATACTTAGACCACTGATACGTCCAGATTACTTTCCCATGTTTTTATATACATATATATATATATATATGAAGTCAGTTTGACATCAGCTGAGAAAACCCCTGAGGGACAGTGAGTAACTAGATACCACCAGTGACTAAGCTCTTCCTGAAGGGTGTGCTCAGACTGGTGGTGGAGCAGCACTGCACACCTCTGGGACTGACAGCTGGGAACAACAGTGTGAACCATGGGTGAAGGATCCAGCCCCAGCACAGAGAAAATCCTGCTCTCAGTGTGCACACTGGCAAAGTGAGCTGGCAACCTGTGCACTGGAAGCAGGCTCGTGCCTTTTCTGCTGTTTATTTTTTAATATTCAAGTGACACTTTTTTTGTGTGTGCATGGTGGTCAATTTTTCATGAGGTGTAGATCTTATTAAAAAAATAACTATGCAGTAGATTGGTGGTTATTTCCTGAACCAGGTGGGATTCTGTGCAAGCAGCTTTACAACAGGGAGGCACCTGGTGATGGTGCAAATGGCCTGTGGTGTCTCTCTTTCCTCCTAATATCCCTCTCCATAGGTTCCTTGCATTGCTAGGTAAGATACATCATTCCTTGGCAGATTTTAGCTTCAGTTTCTTAGACTGAGGGAGAGCCTCTGGGTCAGAATTGTTAAGAAAAAAGGGGTTAGGAGGAGATAAGGACTGACTTCCTGTGTCTCCTTTCTCTGCCTTTTCCTGATAGGGACATGCTCTTTACCCTTATAAGGAAGGGGAATTTCCCACCTGGTTGCCTTTGTTTTTAGCTTGGATGTTCTTTCATCATTTCCTTACTGTCAGAGGCAGCCTCTGGCTAGGGAGAAACTGCTCTTTCTCCAACCCCTCTGAAATTCCTCCTCAGCTCTCAGAATACAAAACGTATCTGATATGCAAGGCTTGCAGGCTTAATTGCAAGGTGTTGATCAGGCATTTTGGCCTCGGGCATGGGAACACATCCTGGATTACAAAATCTTCAATTACTCTGCTGGCAAAACTAGTGGATTCTCCCTGTGTTGCTGTGACCCCCAGATGTCCTTCCTGGCAGTGGTCAGTACAGCATGGCAAGCCATCACCAGAGCTTTTCATTTGCTCTTTGTAGCCTGTCTTTCTGCCCTCTTCTAGGAGGATCTGACTTTAGGCACTCTTGCTTCACTTTCCAAACTCCAAAAATAGGTCTAATTATGCTTAATGCTTCTAGATGCATAACTGCATGAGCCAGGTGAGAGTGCACTGTTCTCCTTCCTCATTTCTTTTATCCAGGACTTCATTTGACAGCTGATTGTCCCATCGCTGTTTGGCTTGCCTGCATGATTTACAGTCTCTTTCATCGTGAATTCATCATCTTTTACCTGCTCCATTTGAGTTTTCTTGCATTAACCAGGGACACTCTGGTGGCTGGGCTTCCTGAGGTAGACATGGGAAGAGGAATGCCTTGTCCTGCAGGCTCACTGTCCTGTGCCTGCCTGCTGAGATGAGCACATCGCTGCATCAGCTATAGCCAGGGAATTTGTGAAGCTGATCCCACTGGGCGGGCAACAATTACACTCGCTTGGGAGCCTGCCTCTTCTGCGTGCCTCCCAGGGCACTCCCCACCACAGGGCCATTTCACAAAGTCTTTGTTGTAGCCATGAATCTCAGCTTTAACTCTCAGACTAGGCTCAAAAGGTGTTTTACTTCCGTGCCTCCTAGCACGGGACTTGTGTGGGCACATCAGCATTTCCAGCCCTCTGCCGTACTTCTCAGACAGAGGTGTTGGTTTCTCAAATCCTTGGGCAAAACATTTCAGTGAAGTTTTGCTGTGTGCTTTCCCAAACTCTGAGGTGGCTACTGTCAGGGACAGGGAACACCACTGTAAAGACCTCTCCTCTCACCCAGCCTGGCTGCTCTTGCATTTGTCCTGTCCTAAAAGAAAACCAAACCAAAACCACTAGCTGCTGGACGTCCTCGTGGTGTTGTCTCCTGCTTCCCATTTCACTTGGCTCTGTGTGGGCAGATGACACCTGTTTTCGTCTTTCTAAGGTGACTGCAGTCAGTGCTGTGATTCTTGGTTAAGCACGAGAGCCTAAGCATTTCCATTTGCTAAGCCTAATGACTGATACCTGATGCAAATGCAATCCCCAGCGGCACTGCACCTCTCTGGGAAACTACCTTTCTCAAGCAGCCTTTGCTTTTCTGCCTCCACCCTTTACAGAAACAAGAATGAAAGGTCCCAGTATTTGACTGAAACCTGCCAGAAATTAAATCTGCTCCCTCCACTCTCCTGAGCTCCCTTGTGCTGGTGCCTCCCTAGAGACCTGCATCCAGCGCTGGTGCAGCACAGGGGCTCTGCAAAGGGTCAGATGCACCCACCTGCTTCCAGCTGAGCATTTATACTTCTCTGGAGCCTCCAGCTGGGCAAAACCATTGCTGCTGCAGGAGATTTCAGTTCAGTTGCCTATCCAGGGGCTTGGGAGTGGCTGTTTGCTAAACACTCAGTGAAAAGCAGCTCTCCAGCAGAGGATATCCTAGCTCTTGCAGCACAGGGCTAAGGGAGGACTCATCCCCACATGGCAGCAGAAATGAAAGCTAGCTGAACTGAGGTGGCAGCAGAGCCTAGGGAAGGGGCTGTAGAGTGTCATTGAGAAAGGATGCTCATGGATTTGTTTCACGCTGGGAGCCTGTGTGGAAAGTTATCATTTATCATCAATCTTTAAGAGCCTGTTCTAAACCCCTCCTTAGGGGAATCAAAGACACGGTGTAATTCACAGGTTTTGCCCTTTATAAGACTTATTTTTCTACCAAACTCTTGCAGTAAGGGGAAATCTAGGGCAGGTGGGTAGCTTTAGCAAGTATCAACCTCCTGAACTGAAAACAACCTCATCTTTCTTTATCTCCCGCTCTATCTGTAACTTCTCCAGTGACCTCTCTGACAGATCCCCAGGAAGCAAAATAAACACTGGGTTTGGTCTGGTTTATTCTGCAGAACAACTACCTGCAAAATCAATGGTGGATTGTTTTTCTTCTCTTTTGCTGAAGTTAGAAATAGGTCAAGCAGCAAACCAGCATTTCTGAGACAGCTGTGAGTGACTGGTATACGTAGGTGTATTTCAGAGGTGGCCTCTCTCTGGGGTTAATGTTCTCCTGCCTAAAATCCCCACAGCTTCCTTCTGCTAGAAGAAGGAGGAAGTGAATTGTTTGCAGCAGAGAAATGAAACCACTTAGATTTCCTTGAACAAAGAGGGTAGGTTTTTCAATAGAAAATATATCTAATACATCCTCCTATATTACACTGTGGCCACGACACCCAGACCTGCTTTTTCATGTTTGATGTCTGTGCTTGGGAGCTGCAGCCCTTCACTAAGACTTTCTCTCACCAGCATTATGCCTTGCCTGTCGTTAGGCTGCATAAGGCAGAAAACCTTCTTAATGGAAGTGAATGAAAGAGTCTTGCATTGTATGAAGCTATTTCAGATCACATATGGAGTTGTCAGGTCTATTCTTAGTCACACAAAAGTTAATTTGGTCACAGCAAGACAGCAATATTCACAGTACTTTAGGTCCCTCTCTGCCTGTTCAGTAAGGTTGTCTGACTTAATTTCCCTTGGAAAATCCTATCCCCAGTGACTAGCTTTATTTTCTGCAGATCTTTCAGACCTTTGCTTGTCTCTTTTGAATGTTTGGCACCATTTTCAGTGGAAAAGGCTGTAACAAACTGCTGCAAGAGCTTTCACAAGCAGTTGCTGCCTTAGAAAAGATAGGGGTCTTTGTTTTCGTGTGTGCCACGTGTCCCCCTGAGTGTGAAATCAATCCTTCAGAAAACACAGTCACAAGGAATGAGGGTGACAGCCCACAGATCATGTAGTATTGCTCTTAATTGTTAGGGCAGCAGACAAACAATAATTAGACACACACAAAGTTCTATTTCCTATCTATACTGTGGTTTTTCATATCAAACTAGCTTGCCTGAAAGGCTGAATTCTTGGAGCTGAAACCTGGGAGACGCGGGGCAGTTGCCACTGACATGCACGGGTGCTGAAATGTTCCCCTCTCCGCTTCATATGAGCAGTCAAGTCAGATAGCAGAAGTAATTTGCAGCCTTTCTCCAGCCAAGGGCACAGGAAAGAACTTTAAAAAAGCAAACAAACCATCAGACTGTTTTGGAAAATGCAAATGAGAAACCTGCTTTATCACATCATCTGAATGGCAGCCGCTCACAGGGGAAAGCAAAGAAAGCCAGAGATACGAAACGACCTTCCAGAGTTTTCGTTCTTTGCACATGGCTCTGTATCACCGGGGACTATTCACTAGTGCAGCTGCTGTGACAAGCCCAGCAGAGCCCTTCTTTTGTCAGTTTCCTCACCAGCTCTTCAGAAGAGATCAGAACAGCTCCATTCAGACACTACCTATTGTGCTCATGCTTGTTTTCTCTCTTTCCATCTAAAGGTCTCTCTCAACATCTCCTGCATTGGTTGCTGCAGCCTCTTTCCCTCTTGACTGCTTATACACAAGATCTCCCTCCAATCCAGAGAATACCCTGCTAACTTGACTTTCTCATTTTTCCTCTCTTTGAATTCTGGCATGACCAGGGTTACGCTTATTTTCAACTTCAGGATCTTTCATGAGTCTACTCGTCTTTGGGCTTTGCTCTTATGTGCTCTCCTGTGATCCAGCATTGTCGCTCTCTCTATTCTGACACAATAT
Organism: Thinocorus orbignyianus; assembly: GCA_013400375.1. Classification (NCBI taxonomy): domain Eukaryota; kingdom Metazoa; phylum Chordata; class Aves; order Ciconiiformes; family Thinocoridae; genus Thinocorus; species Thinocorus orbignyianus. The sequence continues at coordinate 83,730 of VXBW01007447.1, forward strand.
CTCCGATTTCTCCCTTGGTCTCTGCCATCGTATGTGCTATACTACTCTGTCCTTTAGTTACTTCGGTAGCAGTCTCTTGCAGCCTTCACCATGTAGATGTGTCCCTGGCCTTCCTCAGATAGGGTAGCTGAATTGCATCTTCAAGCCTTTCAGGGATTTGGAGCCAGTCCTGCATCAAAGCAGAAGCCACTGTGGGTAAAATAAAAACGAATCCACGTTTTCGCAAGCTGAACTAGTTTATGGACTCGTAGAATTGTGTTTAATTCCAAACCTTGGAAAAAACATGGCCTACCTTGCTGCTGAAAGCCTTATGATGGAGCATGTTCAAAACAATTTGATTTATACACAGGTCTTGCACTTATCCAGGTTGAACTGTCTGTGAAGCTTCTGGAGTTCACTGATCAAATTCAGTGTGGGGAAAAGCTCATTTCTTTGCTCCCTTCATGTTCCAGTGTAATATCACTTCCTTTTATGGAGTCCATAGGCTGACTTTTCATAGTATATGCAATGAAAAGAGCTCTTCCCTTCTCTTGTTGTTAATGATGGTTATTAGGGCAGACAGAAGGGACAGACAACCAACAAGATCCCTTTGTGATGCACAGGGTATGAACACAGAGCATTACACTGGCCCTGCTTTATATTACAGTCTAATTACAGCCTGTCACAGTCAACAAACCATTTCTTCCATAAAGGAAACCATGCATGCTGTGTATTATACACCATACTGAAAGATACTGTGAGAGTTGGAGCAAAAAGCCTCAGACTTTTCATTTATGATTAATTTTCCTTGGTATGTATAATTTATCTATTCAATAAAGGGTAGTTATTCCCATATTGACCTACAGAATTTTAATAAAGGGTAACTGTGGACTGACAACCTTCTTCAAACTCCTACTTAAAAAGTAACAGATGTTAGGCTATCATAAATAATATTCTGTGAACAGATTTTTTTAGGATTTGTTTTTTAAAGAAATGAGGGGTTATTTTTTGCCCTTTTTTATTTTTTAATAAAAGAGTTAACTTACACCATTTCACTACCTCTATTACATGTATTTTGGAGATGCAGTCCAGCACTTGTGTAGAACAAGGCATTAGGGTACTAAGGGACGACTGTAAGTCAGTAAGTAACCACAACTTGATGGGTTACCACATAACAGCTGAGCAAAATGGGCTGCATGTACCTTCTTACCCCGTTGCAGCAGGGAAGGGAAAAAAAAAACAAACAAACAAAAAAAAAACCCACAAACAAAAAAAAACTGCTAAAAAAGCCGGAAAACGTACAAGGGCAGATGAGAAACACATCATGTTAGTTTGTCCCCGCACTTTCCTGTGGAATCTCCTATATGAAGGGGTTTGCTCCTGTTCCTTGTTGCTAATTTGGTATTTGTATCAGTACTGTGGTTTGTCCTTTTATATTCTGGTGTT
>VXBW01007447.1:85184-111583 GCA_013400375.1 Thinocorus orbignyianus
AACAAAAGATGCTGTTTGTTTGTGAGCCTAAAGTATCAGGAAACAGTCTGGTGAGAACACTTTGATTTCTCAACAGAGAGGGTACTAGGTAAATATTAGCAAGGAAAGTATAAATGAGCATGGGGATGCTCTGAAATGCCAAGACTTTGTGCACATTTGTAATTTGTTTGTTAACTAAATCAAGTCGCTCTGAAGCACAAACACTTGGGTAAAATCAGCTCAGCAAAGGAATTGTGTTCTAACCGCAGCTTTTCAACAAAAGCAAAACAACAAAAAAACCCTGGGAGACGCATACCTCGCGTTCATCTTTCTTGTAGCATCTGCAGCATTGGGGGACTTGCTTGTTAAGATGCACCAAAGAGATCTGTGCTACAGCTCCCTTTCTCAGTCTACACTGTGAGGCAAACAGGTCAGCTATTAACTCGCTCTTCCCTTGGGACTTCATCCCTCTGAAGTCAAGGCGAATCTTTGCATTACCACCAGCTTCACAGACTTTGGAGCAGGCTCTGAAACTTGTCTTCAGCTGGCTGAACTCTATTCAAGTTCTGAAGCATATTTCTTATTGGTTTCTTGTTTCCCAGGGCTGTGAACAGTCTTATGTGAAAGACAGGGCTCAGGGACTTGAGCCTGAGACTACTCCCTGAAGTCTGCAGGGCTAAGAACAGAGGGGTGCTGCGGGAACAGCAGTGATGGCTCCAGATACCTGCTAACCCCCTGTGGAGAGCTGGTCAGCGAGGGCCTATCATGCCTTTCACCCAAATCAGCTCCAAATGGCTTCAGTAGGAGCTTATCCTCATCATGTCCTTGGCTGCTAGCCACCAGAAAAGGGGAGGGTGAGGTGACAATGCTGTTGGGCTGGCATGAGCAAAACGCAGGAAGCAGGGTGGTGAGGGTATGTGAGCGGTACTCTGCTCCGTCCCCACAAAGCCCCGTCTACTGTGCTGGTTCCAGGTGAACATTTCCTCCTCTTCCTGCTGAGAAAATGATAACAGCCTTTTACGCGTGCCCATGTTGGTTTTTAATTTTTGTCTCACTAAGGAGAAAAGAGGAAGCTGAGGTATTGCTTCTAAGCATCAGCTGCTGCTGCTTTGTGTAAAATTATTTTTAATGTGTTAGTCATTTTATACGGAGGTAAATTCAGCTGAGCAATGTTAAAACAATATTTAATGTGAAAGTACAACCTCTGCAAAAAACAAAGATACAAAAGACAGACACAATGGTTGCTCTAAATCAGCATCTTTCTGCTCCCACGGTAGCGTCAGTCAAGAAGCACGGGCTCTTCCCTGCAAACAGCCATGCAAAGGCCAACTAATTGAGAACAATATGTGAATGTGATCACGTAGTAAGAATGATTTAATCTTTTTGGATGAGTAGTGTGAAATGGGAGCTGATGAGTGTGCAGCTATGAGTGCGTGGCTCTCGCAACCAGAGCATTCAGCATGCAGGTTGATGGTCTAGGTGTTAATTACTCTTCCACTGAGAGGGTAAAAAAGGATGACTGTTCTGGGTGGCCTTTAAAAGGAATGGCAGGGCAGTCAGGAAGCTAATAGTCATCACTGCGGGATGCATCTGATTCAACTTTAGTATCATTTGGAAGGAATGATGGAGAGCAGCCTCCAAGGGAGCTGGAAGTCACTGAGATCAGCAAGGCCAGATTTTTGCTCCAGGCAGATTTTAGTAAGAAAGGTGTTGTGATGAAGGCCCTTGGTTGAGGCTGTTGGGGTTGCTCCTTGGCGCGTGTAATCACCACAGATGTACTGACGATTCTGCTTGGTGGCAGCCACCTCTGTGTAGTGCTACAGGGAGCTATACCAGTAGGAGAGTTACATGGAGATAAAGTGGACTAAATAATGAAGAACTGAGTCTGGGCATGTGCTACAAAGCAGCCGTACGCAAGCATAGCTTGAGCTGAGAGGAGTGGTAGTCACACAGTACAGGGCTGACGGCTGTCCCCGGCACTCAGACTGGAATGCTGGCTCCATCTCTTGGTCCCTTTGGGGCCACTGCTCGTCCTGGGTAACGCAAGAGGGGAAACAGCTGCCCCAAATGCCAGCCCAGCTGCCTTAAAACCACCGGTCTTGCTTTTTATGGGAGGGCTGTGTTTCTATTGCTGCATGAGCAAGCCAGCTCAGCCACTCTGGGCGAGGAGGAGGAGGAGGGTAGCAATCAGGAAGCCTGGCCAGCTCCTGGCCTCTGAGGTCCACCACGACCCACATCTTACTCCACCCTGAAGCTTCTGCCTTTTTTTTAGGTCACTCTGGTGCCTGCTTTCCATGTCCCAGTGTCAGACAGGTTAAGACATGCTCAGTGCGTTTAGCCCTAGTTTAATGCTTTGCTTGTAGCTGTTTGGTGAGTGCATTTACCCCTCGTGAGTGTATCTGCCTCAGTGTATTTACATCAGTGATACAGCTGTTCTGGAAATGACTACTGTATTTGCTGTCAGACATAAAATACAAGACTTACTGACTAAAAAAAGCCTGATGAGAAGAAAAATGATAGCTTTCCATTTAATTCAAAGAGACTCCTTTCCCTTGGTTCTGATTCCCCCTTTTTGTGCTTTACAGTTGCAATATTCACATTATTCTAGACAAGCTTTAAAGTACGGTATTTTGGCATAGTTCACATAGGAAGATTAATCCATCACAGGGAAACTCTGGCACGCACTGCAGCCGGTGAAAACCCTTGTGTGAATCCAGTCTTGATCACTGTCTTGGCATGAAATCAGCTCACCATGGGCAAGTAAGTCCCTTCCTCCTTTTCCAGCGCCAGGCTGCCAGGAGAGAGCAGGCACAGGCAGCTGCCTGCAGCCCGCAGGAAAATGGGAAACCCCTCACACACAGGTAAGAGACACAAATCCACCCACCAACGAGATAAAAGCCAAAAAGTGTAATATCAAATGACCTCTTGGCATGTCTAGCGCCTGCTTGTTGAAATCATGGAAGCCGAAAAGTAACGCAAATCCGCTGCGCTTCCAGGCACGGACACTAACAACGGAGATCCAAATACCTGCCATGCTCAAAGATTCTTGAAAAAATAGCCTGAGCCTCTCTTTAACTGTTTCTAAGTGATATTTCACTGCTTGCTCCTGGAGCTGACCTGCAGGCTTTCTGGTGCATGCAGGCATGAAAAAGACTGAAGAAAATCGTGTAGAGGGTCATTTTGTGTCCTGACTTCCTGGGGCAGGCAAGTGGGTGCTTCTCACAGGCAGCTGAGCAGACTGTGGGAGCTGGGTTCTGCAGCCCTGGTATCACTTCCCAAAATCAGCAGCAGTGTCCTTCATGCTTTCTCTTGCTGAGCTGCAGCCTGCCAGGTAATTTGCTATGGCAGAAGGGAGATCTGGTCAAGGGCTTGTGAGTCTTTCGCACCTCTGCCAGAATTAAGGGTGTGTGGAGCAGGAGGCTCAGTCAGCTCAGAGCGCATTTTAAGTCCTCTTCCAGATTTTCTGAGTTCAGACTTGAGGCATATTCTTATTGGGTTGACTCTTAATCTACCTGAAGGTGTTTTCAAAATCTGCGGATGAACACATACCTGTTTGTGTGCTGGCGCACACGTATAGGCACTTTGAACATCTAGCCCACAAATGTCAGGCTGCAGCTGCTGCAGATTCCTTTAGCGTGCCTCTGCAGTGAACCTTCGGTGGCTGGCTACCTGCCCCCATCAGCCAGCATTAGTAGGGGATCTGTTGATTGCACTCTGATACTGATATTCAGGGAAAGACAGCTTCTGTCAGAGCACATCTGAGAAACAAATGCAGCAAATCCTACAGAACCAGTGTTTTCTGTTATTTTTGACATTCCATAGTTCAGTAGCAGTGTGCTGTAACAGGGTACTCTGCTTCGCAGAGGGTAGCTGCTAATAGAGCCCCAGTGTTTCCCCTTCCATCCCTAGGAACTGAATTGGAAATAAAGCTATAACCTTATATTAGGATAAGCCTGATTAATGAGGTAGGCCCCCCCTACCGGCTGCAAAGCGATGACAGTCACTTTGGGAGCCTCTGGGTACGATGCCTTGCTGTGCCTGCTTTCAGGATGAGAGTGCCTGTAGCTCCTGGAAGAGCTTTCTGTGGGGCTGAAGCTATTTCAGAAAGCGAGCAGTGCCTTGCTCCTTTGCAGTCAAGTCTTCTTTGCTGCAGCCTAAGGTGAGCTCGCTGTGTGATGGAGACAGTGCATTGCAAAGTGCTTTCCCCAAACAAGTGGGATCCTCCCTCAGCTGGTGTTCCAGTCTCAGGACTGGTGGTGCCTCATTACATGACTATAGGGTGTCTGGTTGGCAGCGCAGAGCACATTCTCCTGTACTTGCCTACCGAAGAGAGTACAGGAGTAGTGTTAAAAGGCAAGCTGTGAAGGACATTTGATGTAGATTACTGACCACAGGGCAAGGAAAAGGGTTTGACAGGTCCCTGGAGGTGTGGGATGCTGGCTATGGGGTGCACTGAGTTGTTCCTCTGCCCTATAGTTATGCATCTGTATGAACTTTGCAGTGTGACTCTCTGCTAATGCAAGTCCAAGTCTAAGTAAGTCATCAAATGTCCTAGTTAGGTGCAGGGGGTGGGAGGCAGAAAATCCGTCCTGTGTGTTTTTAGGAGCAGCTTTGGAAATTGAGGATTTTGTGGAGCAAAAAAAGCAGGACTGAAGTGCAAATCTGCTTAATTATAAAATTATCAAAGTTATTAATACTAAGACATTGTTCCAGTCCTTTGTGATAGGAAAAAATAATTAGCTTATAGCACAAACAAATGGAAGATCACGGATAATTATAATTAAAGCACGGGAATGACAGTGGTACCACAGACAACTCTGCAGACTATGTGACTAGTGCATTAAACAAAGTCAGTAATTTCTTCATAATAATGGTATTTACAGTAACATAATGGGAATGCAAGGCATTTCACTGCAGGCAGCCTGGTGTTTTAAAATATATTTACAGCATTAACATCCAGAAAGAATAGGTATTGTCTGTGTTGAAAAAATGGTTAATTTTACAGTTCAATTTTCAGCTCCTAGGCTTTGCTATAATAATAAGCAGCAGAGAAAATGAAAATGAGGGAGAAAGTTGAACAAGGGTTTTAGAAAGAGGATTTGCTATAGAGAGTTTAGAGCAGGAGGATTTTGATTATGTTATTGTACTAGATAAAATGAAGCTGGAGGAGTCATAATTATAAATGTCTATAATCCATGAAAAACAATTTAAAGATAAGGTGATAGAATATTATTAGCAACTTCAGGCAAAGCTTTCCTATTGGTCGTCATTATTAGTTGCCTTCTTTGTATCTAATTAAAAAAAAAAAAAAAAGGAAGAAAAAGACAAGGTATAGCTCTGTTTGAGTGCCCAGCAGGAAAGGAAAAACCTGAGATTTTTCTTTTGCTCTCAAGGGCTAAACTGATGTCCAACTACTTGATTATATTTTTGAGAAAAAGAAGGCTTCAAAATTGGGCTACAAATGTATTTGTATCTCTGGGAAACTTTAAAAAGTACTAGAAGAGAACAAGGAGTGCCACCCTGTGCCATGCTGCATTCTGCAATATCTAAAGGAGGTATCAGGAGCCTCATTTCCTTTTTCAAGGGTAAACAGGGGATGCTCAAAGATACGTCAACTGAGAAGAGTTAAACCAGTCAAAAAAACCCCAAAAACAATGCCTGAAATGAATTTGCATAAATCCTTGCCACAAAATGCCCCTTTATCAAAAATGTTGGTAAGGCACAGGAGAGAGCATAAAGTAAAGTTCTTAGTCCTCACCATTGAGTTTCACCAGCCCCATGATGTGTCTGCCTCTTCTCTAACAGGTGTAAGAACAGTATTCTCTGTTTGGTATTTTTCTTTTATTTGAAGCACTTGGTACTACTCCCTTAAAGTTTTGGGTTGTTAGTCTGCTCTGCAATGAGAATTCCCACAAGTTACCCGATTTAAAAAAAAACCAACCAACCAACAAACAAACAAACAAAAAAAACCCAAAACAAACAAACAAACAAAAAACCAACAAAACAACCAACCACCATAATGTGCACTTTGTTGACATCACAGGAAGACTAAACCTCCTGATATTGGATGTATCAAACATTGCCTTGAGCAGGTTGTGGGGCCAGATGCTGATCTCCATTACACTAGTGGAATGTTGGTTACGGTTAAGTTACTCCAAGCTAGAATGGCAGGAACAGACCAGAAACTGGTGACGTTTTGGCCATGTTTCCAGATACAGCCACCAGAAAACATAAAACCCCCCACAATTAACAGGTGCTTTGCCTTGCATGTGAAGTTCTCAAAAAATAGTGGCCATACAGAAGTCAAGGGTAAGGGACCTTAAGGAGGTTCCTTAACAATGCTGGTACCCCTCCTATAAATGTTTTGCTTATGCCTTCAGAAGACAGACCTTTCTTGCAGAAAAGAAGAATGCATCATGGAATCCAGCTGGTTTTAATGCACTTGAAATCTTTTAGTTGCCTTTTTTTAAAGACTAAAGTGATGGGAAACTATAGGCATGGTGTTGTACACAGAAAATGGGGAAGACAGCATGAAAGTGCTGCCAGGAGAGTGTTGTTCTCTATAGAATAGCGGTGAAAGAGAATATATAGGCACGAGGAATCTTCAATTAAGATAGTATAAGGAAGCAAATATTTGAGGAACCAGTAAATCAACTAGATAAGGGTAGAATAAATGTAATTCAAAGACCAATTTCTTGTTGTATATGTTACAAGCATCAGAATGCAGGGCTGCATTTGATGATGGACTATAGAGTACAGAGTTGGAAAAGAGGCAGTAGCTCTCTTTAAAGCTCCCTGAAAGATAAATAAATCACAAAGGTTATTGTATCATTCTGTCAGCAAGGTTTTTAATAAGTAGGTACAATTATTTCAGGCATGAAGAAAATATAAGAAATATATCTGCCCCCGAGGGCTGCTACTTTCTCAACAAATGTGCTGGCAGAGAAATTTGAGCAGAGATATAAATATAATAGGATGGGAAACTATGTGCTGGGGAAAAGGAGTTTGTGACGCTGTTAAAAGTGCCCAGTACAAGGAAGCAGATCCCAGTGGAAGACTTTCATAGAAGGGGGAAAAAAAAACCCAAGTTCTACATATGTCAATGAAAATGAGATACAAGGCATAAAGCTAGGCATCAGTAAAGTTATACAAAACCTCAGGCTTACACAGCATTAGAAATATGCTTAGGACAATCTCTACAGTTGATCAGTGCTGGGATGGGAGGTGTTAAATCACACTTGCATATGTGAGGGATGCTTTAGGAACCCTTTGCTTTTACTAGTGAGCATTTAATACTCATCATATCATTGAAACCAGTGCTCTATCTGGGGTGAATAAAGGCTTCACCAGTTCAATTTCAGGCCAAGTCTGATGATTCAAAATTCATTTTTTTCCAAATAATGACTCCCTGCTTAAGGACTGGACAATCTGAAGAATTAGAGAATATCCCTATCAGCAATATGAGTACCAGTAGAGGTCTTTTCAGTAGATAACTAAAGAAATAATAACATTTGTTTCTCTGTTAGGGAAAGTAAATGTAAAGCAAAGGTGAAATGCCTAAAGTAAAGAAAGATAAATGCGGCAGATCAAGGTTTCACACTTAGATACAAATGTTATGGGTAAGTGGGCGTATAAATTAAATGCACAACTTGAATCTTAAAACAGTCGTAGTGACTTAAGAACATGCCAAACTAAGCGCAGTCTAATGATACACTGTAGAGGGCAGTCCACGAACCTTATTTACAGGGTGCACAACAGTTTTTAGTCTCACATTAAGCTTGCTCCTGTCCTACCAATGAGAACCCTAAATTCTCTTTGTAGTTACCGTACTCTGTTTCTGTAGCTATTTCAGTTCGTTTTTAATTTGCAACTTTTAAACCCGAGAATTGCATCTGGTGGGAGGAAATCTGTGGAGGCCTTTTTGCTTGTTTGTTTTAAAGCTCTAAAAGAGCAGTCTGTAGGAGCGCTGCAATGTCAGGTGTGGGTACTGGGGGGTACCATCATAGCCCACGCAGGGACCAAGAACTGCTGCCACTCTTTGTCTCAGAGCTAGTTAGTAGAACCTGGCAGTGGCAGGCATTTAAGCATGTGAGCTGAGCATACTTACAGTTTGAGGGAGAAAACCCTCCTCCGTCTATCCCTTAGAAAAGAAAATCGCTGTGGTTACTGTAGTAACCGTGATCCCATCATCGCAGCACGACGACTTCCAAACAGTCAGTACTGCAATTGTGAAGTATTGCACATGTGTGACTGTAGCAAACAGGGCTTGGATAACATTTTCAAACTCATCTAGGCTACTCCTTTGCCCCAGGGCATGACTGGCTTTACCTTCACAAGGCAGGTGTCTGTCTAACTCAGTTTTTAAAGTCTCCAGTGATGGGGAAGGGAATGTTTTTCCTTGTCACAGCTGTTGCCTGTTTCATAGCCTGCAGCGTGAAATAGATGGCATTTCCATACAGTTTTTATATTCACTGGTGTGAATTGTAGCTCACGTCTCTGGTTGTTTAATAGATTGCACTAATGACCAGCCATTCGGGTAGTGATCTTTGTTGTCTTCCTTTTAATGTCACGGAAGTCACAATATAATGATGTAATTCTTAGGAGAAGGTGAAGAGCTGAGCTGTCTTCTGCCTTTCTGTGGCTGGAAAGCACCTGGGCAGACTCAAAATAAGCTTTTTTCTACCTAGTCTAATGGGCTGTATTTGTTATTTAGAGAATTGATTCTCTCCCTTGAGGGCGGTATCTCTTCCCTTGAAGTAGTATTAAATCGTTCTTGTTTGCGGCTCAGTTCCTTCATTTTGGCTTCTAAATTTGCTGTCATCACTAAACAATAAATCTAGGATTACACCAGGTTGTGAGAATATCTAGGTCTTGAGGAAGAGAGAAATGGGCACCTAAGCAACTGCTGACCAGAAGGTGTAAGGTGTTTATCAGATACAAGTCAGAGGCCATAGTGCCTGAAGAAGAAAAGCGGATGGTTATTTTAACTGAATTGATAGCCTCAGCACGAGCAACCCACTCATTTGTTCAAGCAGTTTAGCTTCCCATTACTGGCAACTAAGGCACTCCGAATTTTCAGGCATAATAGTGAGAAACTAGTAATAGCAGAAGAAGCAGTATTTCAGTGAAAGCCCTTCAGTCCTGTGATAACTTTTTTTTTTTTTCTGTATTATTTATCAGCTTGAGCTTCTGCATCCTCCTTTCACACCAACAGCACCTTGGTCCATTGGCCTGAGGAGCAGGTTGGATGCAGATGCCACCTAATCGCATCCTGCAGCAGGATGGAGACAAGGAGATCTGCCTCACAGTGCTTTTCTGTCTCATAATTTGCTCCATTTATGTAGTAACAAATGCTTTTGCAGACTTTCTGCTTTTAATATAGTACTAAAAAATATGGAAGTTCGTTTTTTTTTAATTTCTTTAGCTCTCAAAGTTCTTTCTTGGTTTTGCCGATTTCCACTTTGGGTTTTTCCCAGGTAAACTCTGTTCTGTTTGTTTAGCCTGGGCTGTGCTTTCGTTTCCTGGAGGACAGGTGTAAAGTTCAAAGCGATGCATGAATCACTTTGCCATTTGGCCGCAAGTCCCATCTCTCCCCGCCTTTCATTCATCTCCCTCCACTCCCCCTTTTGTTTCTGGATAGAAATGAGATTGGCTTCAAAGTTTAGTGTAACCTCATGTGCAGCCTCCATGCTGAGTTTAAGGATTTTAGTGGTTGTATGGATGCCACTAAGAACTCTTTTCCTAGTCCCCAGAAACTCTGCTTCTTCTCCCATCCTGCCTATTTCTCTAGTCCTCATTGATAGCTTTGTCTCAGAAGCTAAGCTGATTTCTTCTTGAAGATACAGAAATCTAATGATTGCTCAGCAAGGGTAACTGGGTTTCTTCATGGACCCATTGCCATCTGCCAAGGTGGATGCCATGGGAGACCTGGGGCTTTCAGGAAGCGCTTGGAAGAGCCCAGAGAGGCCAGGGGCACCATCAGAAAGCATCAATATGATATTCACTCATGAAAAGGCAGACAGGGAAAGCAGCTGAAGCCATTGTCCTTCACAGGAGGGGAGACCCCTGCACCTCTGCAACGGAGAGGAAAGGACAGGTGTGGGGAGGGAGGCAGGAGGTAAGGCTCAGGTCAGGCACTGCAGTCCAAAATCAGCAGCCTGGCCAAGGAAGTCCAGAACCAGGAAAGGCATTTTAGTGCAAGGCCCTGCATCCCCACACTGAGGCACTGCTCCCACCAGACAACCCAAGTGAGCAGCCCTGTTTCTGCCTTTGCCCAGCAGGGAAGGATGGTCCTCTTCCCAAGCAAAGGGGTGGCCAGGGGAACACAAGGCTAAAGCCTCTCATCCACATCATGGTGGGCCCTTCTGAAGGAAAGGTCCCCACCTGCAGATGAGACTCCTTCAGTCAGACTTAATTTAACTTCAGGCAGACTCAATTTAACTTCTGACTGGTCAAGATTTGAGTCATTTGGTCACTGGAGTTCTCTACGGGGGGGAACAAAACACCCCATTATTCCTGTTTCCTGCTGTATTTGACTTTGATAAAACAACAGGTTAGTTATCACTGAGGCAAAGGCATCAGCTGACTAGAGTTTTTGGCAGGAGTATTGTATGTTTAAATGATAACAATGCTACATGAAAATACGCAGCACTTTTTTGTTAAAGGTGCCTCTGAATTCATGAAGTTGTTACACAAAAACTAAATTGTCCCCAGCTAGTTTTAGTTGGGAGTCTTTGGGTAATACACAGAGCAATAGCTTATTAAAATGGAAGAAGCAAACAAAAATAATAATGATGAAAGAGATCCTTGATTCAAAATGATATTGCTTGCCTTACAGCATTGACATTTGTGTCAATACCGTATTAGTGGTAATCGAATTTCTCATTGTCTGCTGCAATGTAACCAACTCCTTGGGTATAAAACTCCATTAATCATGGAGGTGTGCTCTGTGTCTGTGTTGGTGGGAAGATAAATTAGGTGGTGCTTTGCAGATCTGCCGAGAGGAGGGCATGCATTGAGTATAGATGGAGAAGGATAAGCAAAACCTATTCTGAGATCTTTTTTCTTGACATTTTCTCTGTGCTGAGCCAAAGAATGGTTCACAGACTGTAATTTTATTAACCATCCTGCATCATTTTGTATCGTAGTTTTCCTTTTAGAGCAGATGAAAGCGTACTTCTTTGCTTAAGGCAACAAGTTGTGGGGCATAAGTTTCTGTAACTCTACAGGCATTTTTAGAAGCTTAAAATGGGAGTAGGCCACTAAATTTCATAGCTCTCTTGATCCTGATAGCAATTGCAATGCTGTCGGCAGACTCTGGAGACCTAAGTCACTTGTTAGTAGTCACTTCATTTTCTTCTACCTTGTTTCAAAATGCAGATAACAGTACTCCCAGTGTCCAAAAGGCACAGCATTAATAACTCCACGTTAACGTTTGTGAGAGATCCAAAGAAAGAACCTGTGGGTGTGGGTTTTTTTTTAAATATATGGGTTTCTGAAGCTGTGTGAGATAAGGGTGTGCTGCACATGGTGGATGCCAGCTGGTCGGCCGTGAGGGGCATTGAGTCCCTGCACCCACCTGTTTGCACCCTGTCCCTGGCACTCTCTGCATGGCCCTACCTATGCCCTTGGGAATGCCACTTGCTGTGCATGCAATCAGGAGGCTGCTCAGTAAGTAAGTGTGCAGTTTCACTGCAGCTTGGATTACATGCAGGAGGAAACTTCACCCTGAGGACCTTTCTTTCCAGTAATCCCCCTATCATTTTCCAGAGCCTGTTCTTATCCCAGTGACTTGCTTCCACATAGTTTGCTTGTGCTTCAGTCCCAGAAGTTGTGTGGGTTACCTGAGGGGCTGCATGTTTGATGAGGTGATTTTAGGTACTAAAACATTTAAATGGGTGGGGTTTACCTGAGGGATTGCTTTTATTTAAAACTGATCATACCTTCAGTATCTCCAGTTGCAAAGTGATTACAGTACTTCTTATCTTCTGACACAGAGTTCTTGGTAATAAAAATGCCAAGTGTTGTTACTGTCTACAGTGTGACAGGGCTCTCCTCTGTAAGACAGTTTAGGAATCTTTGGTTGTCCATAGCAACCTGAAGGCATTGAAGTATTGGCTTGCACATACCTGGGGATTTGAAAAGCTGCTGTTACCGGAGGCTGCTAGGAAAAGGCTCTCTGCTTTGTCCCTGCATTGATGTTGTCCTCATCACTCCTACCCTCCCCGCAGAGATTTTTGCTCTTGTCAGCACAGCAGCTTTTACCAGGCTGGTTGTCATCCTCCTTAGGAGCTGTGCATTGTCTACAGTCAGAGTACCAGCACCAAGGTGACATGCGCAGGGAGGTCCTAACCAGAGTTAGCCCCCGTCCTGCAAAGATGTCAGTGCTGGAATGTCCACCACAACAGAGCATGTGACAGAGCTGGAGCCATCACAGAAGACCACCAAGTTCACTGTAAAACGTAGACTTGTAGTCAAAAGTAGGAGAGAAATGGACAGGAGCTACCTGTGTCTCATACTCTCAGGTCTCTCAGGCCACAACCTGGGCAAAACCCCTCTTCCATATGCCATAGCTAACAAATGGGAAGGCAGGGGAGCATCCCAGGCTGTAGCCAAGTTATTGGCCCGAAGTACTGGCAGTGTGACATGGCTCAACATTGCAGGATTCCCCTTCTGCTGCAAGCGACTCAAATTAACACATAGTGTCACTCTAAACCTGTTATTGACCTTGTCAGAGGTTGCATCCCTCATGTAATTTAGAAGACCCACGTGCCAGTCAGCTAGTGCACGTTCTGTCCTGGTGCAGGGTGTTGTGACAGCCCTGAAAGGGTCACCGCCATGGGTGTTTCATCACTCCCTGTCACCACCTCGCTCCTTAATACACCACTCTGCTGGCAGCCAGAACTTGGACGGACTGTTCAGCTGCACCAAGCTGCTTTTGCAGTATTAGAGTATGAAGACATTTTCAGCAGCTTCTGTGCTTTTGGCAGCACCCAGTCCCTGCTGTAATTAGGCTTGGGTGTCCTCCAAACTAGTAAAAACTTCAAAAGCCCCGAGCCTAACCTTGGGGGAATGTAGGTGGGGCTGTGATCTCCAGGCAACACTATCCTGGGAATCTTTCAGCTCCAGACCAGTTTATATATTCAAGGCCTGGCACAGCAAAAAAAAGAGACTTACAGTCTGATGGCTTCAGTCTTGTAATCCCTATTTCTACCAGTAATCCTTTTCCTGCGAGTACCTCCTACTCATGCAAGTAGTGCTCTTGGCTTCAGTGGAGTGTCTTTGACCTGCCTGTATTTAATGTAAACTAAGATTACTTTTGGCATCTGTGGAATCCTAAAAAACTAAAACAGCAAAGCACGATCCAGGGCAACAGGCTTTACAGACCCAGGAGGTCACACTGGAGTTCACATTTGCTGCTGGCAATTCCAGGGGGTTGCTAGCACAGGCACAGCAGATGAACTTCCCTTCTGACTGCAAAATAAACACTGTGTGTGGGGTAAATATTAAAGGAGTTACTGTAACAGCAGTGGAAAGGGAGGAAGGCTTGTCAGTCAAAGGATGTCTGTTTACCTGATGTCCCCATGTAGAAGACACTGCTTATTGGAATGTTTTGGAAGTCAAGAGATAAAGCCTTAAATAGACAAGCCAGCAAGCAAAGACAATTGCTCTTCCAGCTTTTCGAGTTTTGTGTAATTGTGGCCATTGCTAATTTTCATACCTCGATGGTTAAACAGTCCCATGCTTGTGATTGCACAGCCCAGTCCACGTGGGAAATGCTTCTTGGAGCCTAATAAGCACTAAGGTGCACATCCTTCACGCTGCCATGGCAACAGTGGGATGCAGGAGAGCTTGGAGGGCTGGCTGCCAGGAGCTGCTGCACCTTGGCAAGAGAACTGCCCTTTGGATGTCCAAACTGGCTTAATTACCAGCAGTGGAAACTATCTGGCCTCTAGTGACCCATTCTTCAAAGGAGTGATACTTCTCTGTGCAGCATTAACCCTTTGGGTGCTGGCTTTAGCTGTGTGCTGGGCCTCCTAGCACAGCTGTGCCCTCCACTGCACTGGGCGCAGGCAGTTTTTGGGGAACAGACTGGTGCTGTGCAGTCTGTCAGCATTCATGCAGAACTGTTAGTCTTGATGGGGGAGCCTGGGTAAGCTTCACTGATGGTGCTCTGGCATTCGATGTCAAATTGTGGTTTGGGTTTTTGTTTTTACCCTGCTTTCTCAGTCACTGCTGATGCCCGTCCCTTTCACTGCTGGTAGGGAGCACACAGGGCAGCCTTCATACCCTGCTGACCTCCTCCAGGCAGGGCTGAGCAGCTCTGGGCTGCTGGCAGGACAGCTGGTAACAACAAATTTTGTCCCATGGACAACTCTGGTACTTTGACACTTATTTTCCCCCAAGGAGAGACAAAGAGTCATTTTATTTGCTCAAAAAGCACATGACTCTGAAATCATAGAATGGTTAAGAGTTGGAAAAGACCTTAAAGATCATTAAGTTCCAACCCCTCTGCCGTGGGCAGGGACAGCTCCCACTAGACCAGACTGCTCAAAGCCCCATCCAGCCTGGTTTTAAACACTTCCAGGAATGGGACTTCCACAACTTCTCTGGTCAACCTGCTCTAGAGTCTCATTACCCTCATAGTTAAGAATTTCTTCCCAATATCTAATCTAAATCTCTCCCCTTCCAGTTTAAAACCATTACCCCTGGTCTTATTGCTATACTCTCTTACAAGGAGTCCCTCCCCATCTCTCCTGCAGGTCCCCTTTAGGTACTGGAAGGCTGCTGCAAGGTGTCCTCAGAGCCTTTTCTCCAGGCTTAACAACCCCAATTCTTTCAGCCTGAATTCACAGGAGAGGTGCTCCAGCCCTCCGATCATCTTCATGGCCCTCCACCGGACCTGTTCCAACAGGCCCAAGTCCTTCTTGTGCCGAGGACTTCAGAGTTTCCAAATGCTGGAGCCATGTTTGCCAAGTCAGCTGGGCAGAGAAGTTCCCTGCCTGAGCAGTGGCAGTGCCAATGGAACAGCAAGTTGGATGCCCTATGTTCTCAATTCTCCTCTGTGGCCCAGCGGGGCAACATCTCCTGTGCTGCATCCTGGCCAGGGAAACCCCTGATGCTGCTGAGGGGAACAGCAGGATAGAAA
This sequence comes from Thinocorus orbignyianus, assembly GCA_013400375.1. Classification (NCBI taxonomy): domain Eukaryota; kingdom Metazoa; phylum Chordata; class Aves; order Ciconiiformes; family Thinocoridae; genus Thinocorus; species Thinocorus orbignyianus. The sequence continues at coordinate 100,312 of VXBW01007447.1, forward strand.
ATTAAATGGGAGAACATGGTCCATGTAGGAGACATGACCATGTAAGGGGCATGAAATAATTTAACTGTGGTTCCTATGAAGTACTCCGAGAACTTGGGTAGATACCTGCTACTGCCAGGCTGAATCAAAACCAACTGGTTAAGTTTTTTTCATTCCATTTGACACGCTGAAGCAATTTGGTTAAATTACCATGGGCCTGAAACTCTTTTGCTGTATCTTTACTCACGCTTTGGTAAAAATGAGTATTTCCCACTCTTAGGTCTTGACATTAAAGAAAGGAAGTGCTTGGCGCTACCCACCGCTGCTGCTTTCAGTTGCCTAATGCGCCTTTAGCGATGGGGATCCTGCTACTGTTACACCTCTCGCTTCTGGAATGAGGGGAGTGAAGGCTGATGGAAAGCCTGGCACTATTTATAAAGCCCTTAACCTGGTCTGCAATTTGCACACCAGATGCCTCCATGCTATATCAGCCCCATGAACACTCCTAGAAGGAGCCTGCTTGGCCATAACACCAGCACAGAGTGGCCTGAGTGACATCTGCCCCACCTGAGCTTTCTGCACCCTCTCCCGGTGCATCATTTGGCTGAAAACAGACAACACTTACTGCTAATTACGTGCTGCTCTGCTGCCTGCTAATTAAGGAGGGCTTCAAAGCTGAGATGTGTGTTCTCCTGGATAGTGACCACCAAATTCAGTGAATGTGGAGGTACAGGATAAAAATTTCAACAGAGGGAGAACCTGGAATGGCTGATACAGCAGGAGTTGGCTGGGCTTTTTTAATCTTCTTCAGGATTTACTGATATTCCTGTTCAGAATTACATTAATATTGATTGGGATAAATGTATGTAAATGTCACAGTTCCTAACTCTGGGGAAGTGAACACACTGAAGTAGGAAAAGCCATTTCTTCTCACCTGGCCGGAAAAGAAATGCACTTGTGTTGGCACAGAATCATTTTGGAAAAATAAACAGCAGAGAGAGACACTGTGCCGTGGCTCTGCAGGCCTGCAGAAAGGTTGTCAGAGGAGGGAGTTCCCTTGCCCTGTAGGCTTCAGAGAAGGCTTCAGGGAACTGAAGGAGTGGCTCCTGGTGTTGGGAATTCAGCAGGGTTTCCTGGACAGGGGCTGTGCTGACAGAGGGTTTCTGTCAGGCTCAACAAACCTCTTCATCTCAGCAATGGGCTCCTGGTCTTGCCAGATGGACCCTGTGTGTGGCAGGTGGGCAGGGATGACCAGGTGCCCAGCTCTGCCGTGCTGGAGGAGCCACAGTTTCACCTTGGCAGCTGGGCTGACAAATGTCACGAGTTTTCTTGATACAAGCTGTGTACGTTGCAGAGTTTCATTATAGTTCCAATATAGGGCTGGCTTTCAAAACCAGAAAGGTGCCGTCAAGCTTCTGAAATTAACATCTGGTTAAATATGAAAGTTTAAAAAACTCTTTCTGCATCACAAGACACAAATGAGCTTGAATATGGAAAGCCTGTACAAAAAAATATTCACAATGCATGTCATATCCGTCCTTTGTTACGTGCTATCTGTTGATGATCAGGGTCTAACTTAGAGGTTTATTGAATCATGTTATTGAGGTGTTTGTGCCTCTCAATTCTGCATCACAGGAGCTGAAGCTCAGTCAGAAGAGATGGATGACTAAATGGCAATGAGCGCATGAAGTGGCTCCTAATGATCCTGTGGGAAGTAAGCAAACTGGAAAACACGGAAGACCTTCCGTGGACACACATTATGTCCCAGTAAGTACTTTCTCAGTTGGACTCTCCATGTGTGAGCCCACGGGGAAGGGGGAAGCAGACTGACTTTACTCAGACCTGTAAAGTGCACTGAGGGTATCACAGGAAACACTTTGCATCCAGGAATAAAATACTGCTCTCACTCATGTCAGCGGTGAGATCATTTTGATAGCTTGCTGTTTGCTTCCTTTGGCAAGAAATAGCAGACATTGCAATGCCACTGGCAAAATACAGATTTTACTCACAAATCTAGCAAGTGCCAAACTGAGAAAGTACCCGCTTTCCTCACTATCTCCTCATCTGTTAACCAAATATAATATCCATTAATTTACAATAATTTCAAGCAGTTAAATTAATATACCATTGATAACATGCCTGGATTCTATCTAACAGAAGATGCCAGACAGGTATAAAATACAATTTGTTTCACCAGTATTGCAAGATAAGTGGGTCGTTCTTCTAGGATTTTGTTTTTGTTTACTGAACAATATTTTAACAGTGTAGCCTGTAGTGTAACTTACTGGAAAAACTCCCTCTTGGTACAGGAAAAATCACAGAACCCAGCAGAAGTTAAAATACTATTGTAGGAGTGAGATCCAAAAACACTACAGATGATTTACATTATAGAATTGAACTGATGCTCTTCTTTATAAGAAGACTTTTTATTTATGTTTGCTTGTTGAGCTTAATTCCAATAATTCATTACCCTTTTGCAGAATATATATTTTATTATTTACTATCACCCTGCAGCAAAGATGAGACTCTCAGAAATGCTTTAAATATAACCCCAACAGGAAGAAATACACCTGGCAGAACTAGTGTCTTCATGGTTAAAAACAGAAAAAAATTAGTCCATACAAGAATTGAGTTTTTAGATCTCCTTTACATATGCCTGAAAGTAACAGGAAGGGAATGGAGTGACATGGAAACTGCCTCTGATATTTTACTATTATTGAAGCCTTTTATTGGTCAAGGAGACCCAGCAGAAGAGGAGCAATAATTATTTCACAGTAGTGTAAGTTTTACAACAGCAGAAACGAGCCCAGGCTGGCAAGCCCCTTTCAATAAATGCAGTGAAGGCATCTGATGCCTTGGGATAACCATTTCCCCAGCAGTGCTGGGAGGAGTCATGCTTTTCTTTAATAAAGGTGAAGCTGCATTCACCAAGACATCTGATACAGGTTGTTTTGGTTTGGTTTTTTTAAAATCCAGTTTGACTACGTGGTGCCCACTGCACTGGTATGGCCTTCTCAGAGGAGCTCCCAAGGAGTGTGGTGAACTAAATCAGGCCTCTAAAGGTTAACCTGCTGGTAGGCGTAAGATGCCAGGAGGGAATGATCACCCAGCTGGTTTTCAGCTGATGATGTGAGGTTTGTAACCCGAGAGCCTGTTGCACAGCTTCTGTGCCTGGGGCTGCTGTGAGATCCTAAGGAGCTGGATGGCCCTGACCCGTTTGTGCAATGCCCAAGCAGCTCGGCCGTGCTGCCCTCCCAAGAGCATGCCTTGCCGCTGGGTCTGAATTCAAACTGCAACCCCTGTTTCTGAGTAACTCACAGTATGCTCCTATTCTGAGCTGCCCTGCCTGGATTATCCAGGAATGTCTGGAAATGTGTTCCTGAACTGTCAGTCATCAGCAATCCCAAAAACTGGGAAGTCCTATGAAGTGCTCACTGTACTCCCTTTATTTTTCCATTCCCTCCCACCCCCTTACACAACATGGGGCAACAACACGGGCTGCAGCAAAATGGTTCCTACAAACATGTTAGCTGTGTAAGTTAGGATTTTCTCCTGTTTTAAAATATCCCAAACTACAACTTGGTTTCAAACAGCTTCCCCAGAGGTGCTCATCACAAAGCACCACTTGGAGCACCCATTTGATTTCGCATATATCAGTGGCTTTCAGGAGGAACAATTTCCTTTGTTATCCCATCTGGACAGGAATGTTGATGTTCTACATGGTCAAAAAATGGAAGAGGAAATGCAAAAGCTGTGGAACAAGACCTCTCGGTGTTGCCAGTGGTCCATGAAACGTGCCACATTGCCAGGTTTGATGGTCTGAAAGAACATTCTTTTGTCTTCTGATGCCTTTTGGTCAGGGCGGATTGATTCTGAGGTCCTTTCCTGATGTTGTAAATAGCAGTGATAATGTGCAGCCTTTGGAAATCTGCAGCAACTGATAGGTACTCATTAGTCACTGACACAAAGCTTTGCACATCAGAATCCATCTACAGGTGCCACAGGGAGAAGGCAAGAAAGAAAAATGTGTCATACTCTGAGTAAACAGCTTGATTTCTTATTAGTCTGCAGGAGGCTGAATTAGTAATTTATGAAGCACTTTGCCACGATGAGGTTTGTTTAGCCCGCTTAGGATTTGTTTTTCGCTGTTAACACAGAGCTAAACAACTGAGACTGTGTCTACATGCTCTTCAGCAGATACGAGCTTGCTCTGTGCCCTGTGCCCGCCAGCTCCAAGCCACATCAGCGGCGCCACGGCCAGTGTTTGCACAGCACGGAGGGCAGGGCTAATAGTCCCGCAGTTACTCATCCCAGCACCGCACCCCCCTTTTTCCACCAGGTGTTGCAGCCAGTTCTGACGTGCCAGCGGAACGGCAGGCGTGCTGTCTGCCCAGCAGGAATGCAGCGGTCGCACACGCAGACTGGAGACATGCTGGGAGGTCAGGCAGGAGGGGTGGTGACCACCTTGGGCAGGGCAGGGGCCAGTACATCTTCATCCAGCTCTGCAGCAGCGTGAACAAGATGCAGCTCCTCTGCTGAGGGAACAGACGTGTGGGAATGTTGGTTTTTTTCTATCTGTAACACACCCAACAGCTTATTAAGATTTGAGAAAGCTAGAAGTCCATATTGTTAAGACCACTAACAAACTCTAAGGAAAAGGCAGAACTGCAACACACACACACACACAAAAAAAAGAAATTAAAAAAAATAAATAGAAAAGAACCCCAAATCTCCATCACAAAAAATAAATCCAAACCAAATTAAATCTTCAAAGCCTCCTTCCTGGACATAAATCCCCTATTTTTCTTTTGAAGGTCAGCACTAGATGATGCAAGACCAACACTGAACTTCCAGCCCATTAGGCTCTGCGGAGCCAGCCGGCAGACAGGGTGATGTTGTATGTCTGCATACCTCCTCCAGGCACTGGAGAAGAGGTGAGAAGCAAAAACCCTTCCCAGGCTGGAAAGTGTTAAGAGATCCTCCTCATCTCTAAGGGCATGTGTAGCTGCTGTGGGGGTGTCATGGGACAAACTCATGGCCTTGCCTGCAGGAGAAACCCCTGGCAGAAGAAAGCATTTGCAAAGCTTTTTGAAACGTTTCCTCCCCTGGCTGAAACCAACAGGAAAAGGCTCGCGTTGCTGGTATTTAAAGGGTTTCTGAGCCACTTCAGACAATCCCCTAGTGCTGACTGCCTGCGCTGAGCCACCTGCCTGAAACCAGTGACCCACTCAGGAAAGGCAGAGCCCTGTGCCCAGCTCTGTGCCCCTCTGGAACTGTCTTCTTCCTCTGACTCAAAGCGTTCGTCTCTCTTATCAGCCAACCAACCATGGCAGCGGGGCTAGTTTAAGGGATCGCTCCATGTTTTTGTTGGTGTGAAGCTGGTATCTATTTTCTCTACGTAAACAGGAGTTACTGGGTAGGCTTAGGTGACTATGACTGGTGCCCTTATGAACAGTGGAGGTTGTTCTGGCGCAGCTACAGTGGGAAAGTGCTAATCCCCCCTTCTGCACTTGTTAAACCTTTTAAGTAAAGATCAGTCTGATGAAGGAGAAAGGCTGTGAGGTCTGATTTTTGATATAGCATTTGCTAGAGACCCAAGAAACAGCAATTGCGAGTGCTACTGGGCCCACAAACCTTTGAGATTTCTTGTGCACAGTCCTTTGGAGCTCTAATGGAAAAGATGAGAGACCGCTAGCTCCTATGCTCTCTGTCTGTATGGGGCAAATTTAGACCCAAATACCTCTGGTCCAAGCCCAGATTTACAGCTGAGCAGTAAAGTTTCCCTAGAGCTGCCCCACATCGGGGATTTCACGTAAGTCATTCTACTGATGTGTGTGGAATTAATCAAGAGAGAAGTAAAAAAAATCCCATAAACGCCTTGCAGGACTGGCTGCTCTGACGAAAACATCTGCTAAAATGTGCGGAGCTTGGGAAGAAAAGGCTGCATTACTTCTGCAGGACATGTACATGGATCCTTTGGAAAGAATGCTGCAAATTCAGAATGTTTACTTTGCAATATTTTTTCTTCTCTGTGGTACATTACAGGGCCCTGGAACTCAGTCCTGCAGCCAGCTTTGTTAGCTAACAGCTAGGCAGGCAGGCAGGCAAAGGTGCCCAAAATCCAGGTGTCAGATACCCGGCAGTCCTGCCTGCTTGAGGCACCACGCAGGTACGCTGCTTGGAGGCAAGGGGTGCAGAAGGCAGTTTGGGTCTTTGTTCCTGAGCCAGCAGCAGGACTAGCTGCATGAAATTAGCCCCAATCTCAGCAGAATGGGGATTTGCCCACTGCATCTCACTGACTTCTGGGCTGAAGTTCCTCTCAAGCCTGTGTGGATTCCCCTGAAGTCATTCATATTTTCTCGGGAAAACCCTGACCCTGGTGGCTGAATATGGTGTGATGAGGAAATAAATGCTGAAGGCACCAAACTACTGCTTTCTGGGGGCTCCAGAATGCCAGACTAGCTGCCAGCTTGTTAAATGAGCCCTGAAGTGTCATCAGGGAGCTGAAGTGTCATCAGTCTTCAAATCAGCTGACTTAACCTGCAGCTCAATTTAGGAGCTTGTCAGATGTGTGCTAACGGCCTGGTAAAGCTTGGTTAAAGATGTCGTTTGGGGGTTACCATACATTTTAAATTTCTACATACAATAATTAAACTTCAGTTCTTGCTCTTGCTGGCAGATTTCTTGCAGGAAAATCTACTGTGGGGCTCCAGTAGCACTGAATACTGAGCAACTGAAAGAAAAGCGGGAGTGTGAACTGGTGTCTCTGCTGGCAAAGCTCCATTAAAGCCAGAGGGTGAAATCCCAGCCCTGCTGAGATGCACGGGATTTTTGCCAGACTTGCGACTGCTGAGAACTCTTTTAACAACTCAGCCCTGATTTTGCTTTGGATGGACTGAAACATCCCCATGAGTCTTAGCCTACAAACGCTTGTATCTTGCACACAGAAGAAAAATGTTCTGCAGAAAGCAAATGAGCTTGGAAACAGATTTAACTTCATCAGTGGAACTCCTGCTGTAGACGTTCATTGAGGGCTAAATTTGGCTTGTGTGGCAAGACACTGACTGAGTGGCATGCAGAAACGCAGCTCCCTCAGTGACAGAAAGGCTCCTGCTTTGGCTGCAGTCACACAGTTTATTAAACATGCTCCCTGTTGCTCCTGTGAGCTGCCCAAGCCAAGTTTTGGTGCTGCCTCTCAGTGTGACCCACTCATGCAGCCAGTACTCATTAACATTTTGTTAAGGCCAGGTTATTGCAGGAACCCTAGATACTGACTGCGTGTATCTCTGTTTTCTTTCCATTGCATACTGCTGCCATGGCTTCCAGACTTCTTTTCAGGCCTACCTAGTCACTGCAGGGTATTTGCAAGTCTTCTGGAAGCTCTTGTGGCTGAAGATACACCCACATCAAAGCCCTCTGTGCTCTTCCCGTTTGTGGAAGACTGACTACATCTCCAGTGAGGAGGTCAGAAAGCTGGTGCTTCCATCACCCACCGCTGCCACTTGATAATGTTATGGTTCCAAGGTTAAAAAGAAGCTGGAAAGAGGAAGCCAGAAAAAAAACAGAATAAATTAATAATAATTATAGTTTCTTTACACATTTGAAGAAGGAGGAGAGAAAACACTATTTTGCTTTGCAGGTCACCTTCACAGCAAATAGGAATTGTTCAATTACTGCTGGATAGTACTAAGGGCACACTGAGGCGCTGGCAATTGGAATGACAATTAAAAAAATATGAGCAAGATTTCAAGTGTCTCCTTGTGAAACAAACAGAGCAAAATTGTTCATCAGTGGTGGAACAGACTCTGCAAATGCTGCCTTAAAACAAATGTGGATGGAAGGTATATGTTCCTCATAATAACAGGGAAGATGATCAGCTCTCTTCCCAGCACAGTCCCACAACCTGAAGGATTCACAGAGAGTTGTGACATTGCCTTCCTACTCAAACTTTCTGAAGCTCTGTGTCTCTTTTTTTCATCTGAAAAGGCAGATAGGAAATATTTCACAGAATCAGTTAAGTTGGCTGGGACCTCTTCTGATTGTCTAGTCCAACCTCCATCCAGTTGGGTAAGGCAGAGCAGGTTGCCAAGGACAGTGTCCAGCTGAGTACCGAGTAACTTCATAGATGGACACTCCACAACCTCTCTGGGCAACCTGCTCCAGTTTTGAGCACTCTCACAGTAACAAAACAACAATCCTTTCATTGTATTCAGATGGAATCAGATGTGTTTCAATTTGTGCCTTTTTTTCCTGTCAGTGAGCACTCCTGAGCAGAGTTTGCCTCCCTCCCGTTGCCTGTGCTTGATTTCCTGCTTGTTGGGATGGCCGTTCTCTGAGCTTGGAGGAGGTGATCTTTGAAAGTCCGCCAGCTCTTCTGGACCCCTGTGCTCTCCAGGACGACATCTCAGGCAGATCCCTGAAGAGGCCAAGGCCTACTCTTCAAAATCATAGTTGTGGTCCTGCCTTTTGCCCCACTCTCCCCTCTTAAGATCCTGAATCCCACCATCTCGTGGTCACTGCACCCAATGCCTTCATATCCCCAACCAGTTCTTCCTTGTTTATTAGCACTAGGTCCACGAGAGCACCCTTTCTTGTTAGCTCCTCCATCACTTGTGCCAGGGAGTTGTCATTAGTGTACTCTTGAACGCTCCTAGATTGCCTGGGCCCTGCTGTATTCTCATTTCTAGTTCAATCCTCTTCCTACCAGCTTTGAACTTAACCTTAGTATAAAATAAATCCACCTCCTTCTGCGGCCACTGCTGGTGGCCAAGGTCCCTGCTGCAGGCCTGGTGGCTCTGTGCTGGCTTGATGAGCACCAGGTGACCGGGGCACGATGTACTGCAGGGATGTGGTCGCACTCATTGATGCAAAGGCAGCCTGAATGCCTGGTTCCAAGTATACGGACTACAACAGCAAGGTGTCTCAGTAGCCCAAATTCGGCATCCTGTGCACCTCTGCCAGTTGCTATGTTACATTGACACTTGCCTTCCTGGTCAGATGTTCACTTGAAACTGCCTTACCAGTGACACATACCTAGAAGTGTGTCCGTGGTGAAGTGTTTTTGTAACAGTTTCTGCTTTTGAGCTAACCAAGCTTGTGACTTCCTCCCTGCCCGGGATTTGTAGTGAGTCTTTTACTAACTTTTTCTTGCGAAGTGAAGGGGTGTTCTCAAACCTCCAATGAGATTTGCTGTGTGATTCACCACCTCTTTTTTTCTCTTTTACCAAGTCAAAACCCAAGAGCTGGGACTGGTTGTGGGGGTTTTCCATAGGGCTGCTCTCCATGAGGCAGAGAAGCACACAGCCTTTGGCTGTCCTGTCACAGGTGTTTTAGTACCGAGAGTCACGTTCTGGTTTGGTAGGGCCCAGTGAGTGACTCCAGGGACCTGCTGTGCCTGGGGCTGAAAACTGAGGATCACACGTGATTCCTTCCCAGAGGCTCTAAGCAGGTAGGGCAGACAAAAGGTGGAGAGGAAGGCAGGAAAAAAACATCTGCATGGAAAAATATTATCAGTTATACGGCCAAAAGTATTTTTTGTCCCACCTTTGCCAGGGACACTGTTATTCCTAGAGTTTAATTTGAACTCTTTCCCAAGTGACTAAATTAAAGCAATTCTTCACGTAGTGACACACAGTTGATCACTCAAAAGGTTTTAGCACTACCAGATTAAAGTTATAAAGCCAGTCAGAAGAGTGGCCTCCAAGTGAGTCTGTCATCTCCCCCACCTGCACTGACTGAAGGATTTGGGATAGAAATGGATTAAGCTCCTGGGGGCTTTAAGCAAATTCTCCTGTGGCTCATGTTGCCTTCCTTTCAGATTCTTGCAAGCAGCACATTTTATTCTGAGCAGCAAGTTGCACCCAGCAGGGCTGCTCCACTGCCTACCGATAAGCATTGCACAACATTTGTTGGGCCAGAGCTCTGGTGTGGCAGAACACATGGCCAAGCATTTCACAACTGCTGTCATCTATGGATTGGCGCTTACAGAATGGGAGAGCCCAGCTCGCTCGGTCTGGCTCTGAAAAGGAAAAGCAAAGCATGCATACGCTGTTCTGTGACCTTTCCTAAGGGGGAAAGCTGAATTCCAAAACTACATCTTCAGATAGTTCTGTGACAGGGAGTTGCTCCCTCAGAACCCCCCACCCAAGTACACCACAGGGCTGACTGGGCTTGCTGTGGGTCTGCTACCTTGAAAGCTTTCCCCCTCAGAAAAGCTGCCCTCCCCAGATGTTTGACGCAGCCTGTAGCCAAGCTCAGAGAGCAATGTCCCTGCAGCTGGCTCCTGGCAAAGCTGAGGGTGCTTTCACGGTCTTTACAGTGCTCAGCAGGATTTAAGCTCACATTTTTTGGCACAGACAGGTACTACCCAGGCACTCCTTGCATCCACTGAGCACTTGGGCCCAGGATTACTGCGATGTGCTTCAGTCCTGCGAAGCCCCGGGGTGCCAGGCAGCACCCCTGCCCTCCCACTCCTCCCTTCAGCCCCCACATCGGTCATTGCTGCTCAGCAAAGACCACGATCACGCTCCTCCCGAGTAGTAACAAAACCGCGACTAGCCGAGGTCACAACCAAGGTACACCTCTCCTAAACGAGTGTGGGTTTCTTCCTCAATCAAGGAGCCCAGAACTGCTGGGGAATCGCCCTCCCAGAGATGTCTGTGATGAGACCCCTCTCAGGCCTTAAAATGGCGCGGGCAGGGGGCGAGGCGCTTCCCCACCGGCCGTACATCTGGGCGCTACTGGGCTGTTTTCTGGGGGCGGGGGAAGGAAGAAGCGAGTGCCTGAGCCGCCCCAGAGCACAGGGCGATAGGGTGCCAGTCGGAGCGCAGCCCGCACAGCCCCACGCCATACCAGCAAGACGGCATCTGAGGCAGCAGCGTCCGGGCAAGGGGAAAATGGCCGCGGCACCGCCCAATCAGCGGGCGGAGCGGGCCCGCGCCCGCCCCATTGCCCAGTCCCGGCGCTCCGCGTCCCCCGGACGGTTCCATTCGGCGCCGCCCCTTCGTCCCCCCCCCGCGCGGCGCCTGGGGTGGGCCCGGCCGGTTGCTTTAAAAGGGAGCGCAGCGCACATGTGCTCCTCAGTGCCGGCGGGAGCGGGAGGGGCGTGGGGTCTGTGTCGGTGTTGTCGAGGGGAGAGGAAGCGGCAGGGGTCGGGTGTGCCGCACAGTCACTGCGCAGCCCCTCGGTGCTTGTGTCCCCGTCCCCTGTAAGGGTTCGCCGGTGCCCCCCTGCCCGGCCCTGCCTTGCCGCCGTTTCCCTACGGGATGCAGGCTCGGCCCGCCCCGCCAGCCCT
>VXBW01007447.1:112005-134735 GCA_013400375.1 Thinocorus orbignyianus
GTTTGTGTTTTTTTTCCTTTTTGGGGGCGATTGGGGTGGATCTGGGGAGGGGCATACAGATAGTCACCCCTAGCCCATAAAGCAAGCACGGAAGTCAAAAGCATGTTCTAATTTTTACAGCCCATTCTTTACTCTAGCAGTCAGCTCCTTAATGAAAGGAGGAAATGATTAATGTCTCATGCAGAAAAGTTGCTTTTCATTGCAGCAGATTTAGCAGAGGTGACAGGCAGAGAGAAGGAGATGCTTTTCAAATTTGCTATAAAAATTCATGCTAGGGTTACACTATCGAGTATGTTAGTTTGTTTAGGTGCGGTTCATTTATCTCAGAGAGCTGGTCTAATTCTTTAAAAATAACCCTTGCATTTATTACTTATGAAAAACAGCACTAGATTCAAGTGGAAAATCCTTTTCCATGTTACTTAAACTGCCAGTAGCAAAGCAATAGTCAGTGTCATTTGACTTCTTCGCACCAGTTAGGTTACACCTAGAAATCTATTACACTGATCCTTTGGCCTACAGCACTCCAGGAGATGGTGAAACTACAACGTGCGTAAGGTTTTTACGTAAAAGATTACTCAGTGGAGCTGCTAACTGAGCCTGCTCTTAAACTGTTCGTTGGAGTGCAGTTGTTTTTTGGAATGAAATTAATGACCCTTGCCACCAAAGCTACAGCTGTTTCCTCCTATGCAAATGTCCTTTTACACGAAACAGGCTGGCTCCCTAGCAGAGGTGGTTCTGGGGAAGCCTGCTTGCGTGGAGAGCACGTGGAGCGCTGGGATGGGTGGAACTAAACCAGAGCCCTGAAGTGGTGACACTGCTCAGCACTGTTACTGTACTCTGTGTGAGCAGTTTGCTGTAGCTGCTCTGCTGTTCCAGCGCAGCAAACAGGAGGGTCATTGCATCCCTTCAAAAAGCAGGTTTGGCTTGTGTGAATTAAATTCGTGAACTGACATCAGCTGATGTAAGTCATGCCTTCATTTACATGAAATGCACGCTCACTGAGGACTGCATAGGGGGTGCAATGGCAAAAGCTAAATACGTTCTGGTTTGGCTCTCACATTAAGAAAAATGCCCTCTTACATGGTTCTCTAAGCACAGCTTTATGCTTAATTCTAATATGATTAATTCAGGTGTGTGATGTTGCCATAACAAGGCAGGTAAGTTTCAGCTCAAAAGGCTAATCTGACTTTTCAGCAGGATACTGTTGTGAGCAGAAAAGTTATAGCTAGGCCCAACATGTAAATAGGTCCTTTTGTTTGTTTTTTTTTTTCCCTGCTGACTTTCAGTCTGTATATGCATATTTTTGGAAAGTCAGACACTTGATGATTTTTGTCATTGGCTAGCTCATTTATAGGAAGCTGCTGGAGTTAATATTTCTAAACCTGAAGTTCGTTCTGGAGTTTGATGCTTTATGGCCAGCTTTTTCTAAGACAAAAATAAATGCTTGCATACATGGAATAACTTTGTGCTGGAGATAATCAGGCCCCTGATTTGCTGGGTCTTGTCTCAGTAAATGTGTGTTTGACTTTGTGCTCTGCCACAAGAATGTGAACTAGTTGGTTATTAAAGGTTTAGCATAGAGGGAATCTTTAAAGTGAAAGGTAGCATTATGGAGTGAAGAGCATTAATTCTGCTTCTGGGTGGAAAACTCCAAAGACAGGCACTGTAGCTGTAGATACAGTGCTTCACTGCTTGTGCTGAAGTGCAGAGAAGGCTATCGTTGTGCTGGCATTATGGTCATGTCCTGCCGACCTGGCTCCTCCCTGCTACCTCTGTTCAAGGCCCTGTGTGTGGCCAGATGGCTCCCAGTCTCAGGAGATAAGACAAAGGGCAAGAGGAGGGTTTGTTATCTACGTTCCAGAGATAGAACTGGAGTGGGAGGAAGTGGTGACTTGTCCAGATTATCTGTGACTCCTGAGAGTCCAACTGCAAGGGCTTCCTATTCCTTTGCTAGAAGACACCCATATTCCTGTGAACTCCTTTGCACTGCACCTGGGTCTGTAGCCTGATTTTCATCATTTTCTTTGCATACGTGATGTCCTTCACTGAAGGGAACAATTATACAGAAAGTTTTGCATAGCTTAAATTCCAGTGCTTGAAGTCAAGTGTCACTATAAAGACTTGAGCGCACTCACGCTGTCTTGTAAGTGAGTGTTTCCACAATCAAAAAGTGATTTTATTGCTTTTCTATGTCACCTGGAACATGGTGGTCAAATGTGTTCCTTTAAAAAAAAAATAATCTGGTAAGGACCTGTACAAAAAAAGTAGACACTTCCTATTAGACACATGCAGTAGCAGTACTTGTATCCTTCAGTGAAAAAAGGTAATTCTTCCTGGCTCCTGCTGAAAGCAGAACTGAGAGTTGTCAATGAATGGTAACACAGATACTGCTTTTGGCAAGATGCCATTCCTCTGCAGGAACAGTCATAAGGGCTGCTCCGACCATCCAGTTGAGCATCCAGTCTCAAAATTATTGGCTGCTTTCCTGGAATTGCCAAAGGAGTCAACTGAGCTTCCACTACCTTTTGCTAGAAGTAAAATATTGGGACCTGTGCAATTTTAGTGTGGTGAAGTTGGGATCCCTAGGAATGTCCATTCATGTGGATACGTAATACTCATCAACATAGCACTCTTCTTTCTTTTTCAATGGCAGTACTTCTTACTAAGAGACACCACTTTGCTTCTCCTTTCTTTGCCCAGGTACGCATCTCTGTGGAAAGGATGCCTGACGCTTTACACAGGACGAGGAGGCGAGCTGCATAAAATCGGGGAGTAAGTATAGTATGTTTATATTTGCAGTGTTACGTACTGTTCTTGGCAGAGTGTCATGGTAAGTATAAGACATGGTGGCTCTTAGTTGTGGTAATGAGCTCGAGCCCTCACTGGATTCTAGGTTTATTGAGGAAAATTGTCCTCTATCATGGCAGAGGTCTGGGTTTTACACAGAGGGGGAATTGTGTAAATGACGAGAGACTTAACCTGCATTGTTCATTTAGGCTTCAACTTGAATAACCACTTTATTTGTGTGGAAGCCTTGTGTGTGTGTATCATGCTTTAGAGACAAGCAGTGCAAAGAAGGAAGACAAAGGTAACTCCAGTGAATCATATTTAAACAAAAGGAAGCCTCATTAAACCTTCTTAAACTGCCCACAAACTGAGGCGGCAACTCCTCCTGACTAAGAACAAACATGAGTAACACACTTGACAAGCAACAGGAAAAAAGCAACATTTTCAAATGAGGAAAGTATTCCCACTGTTGCAGGAAAGGCCATGGGAGGCTTTGTAGCTGTCTGGGAGGTGGGGCTGTTGTGTCTCCCCGTAAGAGGTGGGAACTCTACTTCTGCTTAACCAGTCCAAGCTATGTAATGATGCAGATCTTTCTTCCCCTCTGCCATAATTTCCATGTGGTGAGTTGGTGGGTCTATTCCTCCATAGTCCCCTTGAGTGGAAGACGATTCTTTGAATTTCACTGCCTGTTTTGGGCTGCTCTGTGCTGTTTTACTAACGAGGCGTTCCATAGCGTAGGAGTGTGGGGAAGTGCTTAAGTTTTCCCTAGCAATCTAGTGCAGTCGCAGACTGGGAGCAGGCTGTGACACTACCTTGTGTGACCTTGTGAGTGAGTGCTGGACAAGATTGTGCAGCTGGAAGAGAAGCGAAGGGAGCCTTTCATTGCCTTTTGTTTTCTTAAGGCAAACTTGTCTCCTAGAGTAAATGCACACTTGCATCTGCTTCATCTTCAACGGGAAGATATAAGAGTTTTTTAATACCTATGGATACTCTGTTCAGTGGTGTCTGGAGTAGTTATTTCTAAGTGATGGGATATGTCAGAAACATGTGCTCTTTGACTTGTGGAGATGAGAACTTTCTTAAAAAAAAAAAAAAGGCTCTAGAACTTCTTCATAATCCTAATTTCTCCCCAGGTTCTGCATGGTGTACTCAGAAGTGCCAAACTTCAGTGAGCCCAACTCAGAACACATCGGGCAGAACAAACTGGTATGTTAGACTTGTCTGAGGCTTCTGGCATACTGTGCTCTTTGTTCTGAATGCTTCACACTAGGCTGTAATCAGATGTGATTCTTCTGGAAAAATGGACTTGAAGTGATGTATAGACAAAAATGAGCCAATAATTAGAGTAGCAAATACATTCCATGTGGAGCCACTATAAGAACACAGGGGGAAAAAAAAATCAACCTTTTCTGTAAAAATGTGAAAGTTCTCTCTCTGATCCATGTCTTGTATTTTTTTTTTCTTTTTACGTTTCTCTGAAGGCACAGGGTGAACAGAATAATATTTCTGCATCAAGTAATATGGGTTCTTGTACTTTTGGGCCAGTGGGTAAGTTTTTTCATTTTGTGAAAGAATGATAAACATTTAACGGGAATAAAAAGAAATTTACTTTACTAAGGGTTCTCCACTCTGGGGCAAAAGTGTACTATCCTCTAAGAAATCTTTTAGACTGAGGCCTGAGCCTGTAAGCACATAAGCATGAGCATTTCCTGAATAATGGTTTTAAGATTTTTTTTCCCTAGAAAAGTAAGAGAATATTCAAGGTGCCTGTATCATCTAAAAGACTTGACTAATCCTAAATTATTCTGATGCTTTTAGAGAGTTTCTGCAGATCTTGGAATGCTGTTATTTTAAATCACCTGAGACCTTGGCTTTAAAAATTAATGGCTTTTATCTTGCCAGTCACCTTGGCTTTCTGGCCAGATTAGCTCCCCAAAACAGAAGCGGTAGTAATCTGAATTTCAATATTTGACCTGGCTGGATCATTTTGTCATGTATTTAAATGTTGGATCTTAGTATAAGAAAATGCTCCAAAGACTTGAATTGAGTATAAGCTTCAAGGAGACCTTAGTTATGTCCTGTCTACATGATGTCCAGTCTCGGTACCTGGTGTTGTATAGCTAAGCTCTGCTGGTGGATGATGGCAAACAGATCCATAACTTGCTGTTTAAAAACCTCCGTGTCACTTCAGTGACTGTTTCCTTTTTAGCAATGTGATTTCCATTTTTCTTATTTTACTTCTCTTACAAGCCTTTTGCGTTCATTTGAAAATAAATGGTTCTGAGCAAAGAAGGGCAGTGCTTTCAGACCAGTCTTTCCTCAGTGCCAGGGTGAGGCGAGTAGGCTTTCATTCAAGTTAGCATGTAGGTACTTACTTGATGTTCCTGCTTTTGGGTGGTTAACAGCCGTTTTCCCTGAGCTCATGAATATCTTCTGAAATTTCTTTTTTCTCTTCCCACTTCTTGTATGGTCTTTAAATGCAATGATTTCCTTTTGTTTTTTCTTCCTTTACCCATTCCCTTGTCATCATTCTGCCTTTTCAGCACTGTCCCTCTTCCCACCAGCAAAGTATGAGCAGTGGTGCTTGTGAGGCTCAAGTTCTTGAGAACTCAGTGCTAGCTGAGTTGTTTCTGTGGCTGAATTTCACAAGGCTGCTTTCTGTTTCTCTGTGCCTGGTAGTTGGGGATGATGCAAGGAGCTTTGTGTAGCCTACTCTTCTTTTGCTAGTTTTTCCTTGACTTCTGCTACCCTGCTGTCTCTCTGGAACATCTTGGTGTGTGACCTACAAGCCAGTACATATTTTTGAAAGCACTAGTCTAGTTTCATGAGACTTCAGTTTCTCCTGGGCAAAGAATCAGTGTGCAGCTCTGTGACCCTTCTTGCTTTGGTTGAGAGTGGGGACTAGGTATGGAGGGGATGTAGTTTTTGGGGGAGGATGGAGGTAAGCTGTGGTTTGTGGTCTTGCAGTGCCAGAGGGGCTGGGCTTTTTCTTCTGGTGCCTGGGGTTTGCTGGTTGCTGCAAACTCCATGTGTTTCCTGTTACTAAACTTATGTAAGGGAGCAGTGATTTCAGTCCATGGAACTTGCAATAACCTTTTTCCTGTCTTTTTAGGAAATGGCTTACAAACTGGACCTGAATCAAGTGGATTTCCATTTACATATAATCATGGCCACACTTACGCAGGTAGTGGGAGAGGCAATGGACGAGGACCCATAAACCCAGCACCAGCTAATAGTGTTCAGCCTCTTCCTGCTGTCAGTAATGGGAGGGACCCACGCAGAGCCTTTAAAAGATGACTATGCCAAATGTGGTTGTACAGCTTGCTTAAACTCTACACTCTACTTGAACACTTATTGCACTTTTATTTATAGTTAACTGTGAACCAGTTTGTCCTTTACTGTTGTGTTTTTTTTACCTTTTGGTCTATGGAGCAAACTTGATGTGATCTATTTCTTGTTTTGCTTAGGGAAGCCCAATGAGTCTTCCCCATAAATTAAGGGAGTAGGGGGAGAAGGTGGATATAAGAAAGTAAGGGTAATGGGTTGAAGACTCTCAAAACTTGGTACCATACCCTTTGCTAAATGGAAGAATACTTCGGTTACATGTATGTATTTTTCTGTTTCTGTTGGTCAGCCATATAGCCTTAAAAGGTCCATTATGTCCTGTGCGTGCAAACGTTGACTTCCATCAGGGTTAAATGGGAGTTCTTCGTGTTGGAAGAGCGAAGATGCTCTAGTGAACCAGGTGTCCTTGGAATGAATATAGCTTGTAAAAGCAATAAGTGTAAGGAAATGGTGGTGCCAGCACCTCGTGGTGTCTCCTAAAATCAGAGAATGGATAACTTGGATGAAGGCTGAAAACATGGTGAGTGTTTTGAAGCTTGACTTCTGATTCTGAAAGGTGCACACTACTTAAAAGAAAAATTCTCCATAAACACCATTATTGCTATCAAGGAAAGTGATGCTGATTTTTTTGCTTTGGATAGAAGCATGGATATTCATTCTTGCTTTGCATGAAATGGCAGGAGAGAAGGATCTAAATTAAGACAGCATTGGGGAATATGATGTCTGTAGCCATTCCTGGTCTAAATGCCCCAGGTTTCTTTGGAGGAGTCTGAGTTTCCAGAAAGAACTGTTTTCAAATGCTGCATTAACTGTCTCTTCAAGGAGGCTGCCTACTTCTCCTTCCTTCATTTTTCCAAATGAATTATGTATTAGATGGAGCTGTATGTGTGGATTGCAGAGGTACCGGTCAAGCACACAGCTGCACTTCTGATGCTGTTAAGCTGCTAAGCTTTCCTTCCTCTCTTTTTATATGAAATATGAATTATCCCTTAAAGAGCTTAACCCCACCACCACCATCTCCTGGGGAAATAGCTGTGGTTTTATTTCTAAGATCACAAATGCCTTGACTCTGGGTAAGAGTTCAGTGCCATATTTCAGATCAAGTTCAAAAACAACTTAGAAGCTGAGGTGTCATACTGGATTCATCTGTTTAATTCCTTTTATAGCTGACCTCTCAAATAAAAATTGCACTAACCATTTCAAAAAACAAATCTTAACTTTCTTTCTGTCAAGCCATAAAAGACTTCATGACAAAAAGCTATTTCTGAATTGAGTTGTCTCCGCGGTTGTTCATGTTAATTGAATCTATTACTATGTCGCTAATGTTTACAAGTTATTTACACTTGATACTTCTACTCTGGTACTCTGTCATGATGGTTTGTTGAAAATTGCTTCTAATTGGCAAAAGTTCCTTGCTTAGTCTGAAATACTGAACTCTCTTTTTAATGCAAGCAGCAAGGATGACAAACTTCCAAAGGGAGGTTTAGAGACCTATGTGCCCAGACACCTGAGGCTTTTTGTCTCTGGTAAAGTGCTGTCTTGATGCCTGCTTCCAGGTGGAACTAGTGAAACTTGTCTTGGACACAAGAGGGTGGCATGCCCCATGAGATCACCCGCGGGTACTGTTACGGAAGAGCAGTGCTAATTGGTGAACCAGAAAGCACCCAATGACTTCTGGGGAGATGGCGGAAGGAGGTGATGTGTAACTCAGGGACTTTAAATTGCTTGCTTACTTAAATAAGTCATGTGTAGTCTAGATGCATGGACAACCTCTTATGTGCTGTTGTGTTAAGACATTTGATATCCTTTATGAGAAGGAAACCAAGAGGACTTCTAAACCTGTGAAGTATATATGACGTGTTCCAGAGGTAAATGAGATGTATGATGTATGGTGTGAGAGCTGTGTTTTCTAGTAGTAGCTGTAAAGGTAACAAGTGAACAGTGCGAGTGATGGCATGGTGGGGACTTCATACACATTGGTGTATGTCCACCATGGATCTCAAGTCCTGGTGGTCTTGGCTTCCCTACAGCATAAAGGAGGTTAAAATAGGGGGGGAACCCTGTGTTAGTGTGTGCTGAGGTGCCTGATGTTTGTAGCTCTGCATTTGAGCTTTTACTAAGCTAATAAACAGAATACTTGTTCACAAATTCCAAATAAGTAAGATGATTACTGCTGATAAGTGGCATAAGATTAAAAGTTTGCTGTCAAGTGGATGATTGATTTGCAGTTGGGAGGAAAAAAGCAAGAGTCCGGTCTTCATGTTCTCAAGGTTAGTAGCATTCCTGCCTCCCTGTTTCTGATGTGAAACTATTTCAGTTTATTAATAAAATTTTTACTTCTTTGCAGGGGAAGTCTGTGTCCTGAAAAGTCACATGGACTTAAAGTAAATAATCATAGTAATTTTTCAAGGTCATCTGATCTTCCAGTGAAGCTAAGACAAAGTTGTTCCCCTCAGGGATATCAATGTGAAGATAGTGAGTTCTCAGCTTGCAGAGGAGTCTGGGAGCCTGCCTTGCATCTCTTTGGATCATACTGCCTTGGTGTACGGAGAGGCAGACGCACACATTTCTCTGTGTAAACAAACAGCTGTCATGAATTACTCTGCTGTTAAGGCAGTTCACGGGTGCCCAGTAGTTAGGTCATTAGGGAGTCTCTTTGGAGAAGTCTTCCCAAGATACAAGGGGAGTCTCATTCTGGATAGTACAGATTGCCAAAGGGAAAAAAAATCAGGTGAATGTCCAGACACAAACTGCACTGTTCTGAAGCACAGCTGGGTAGTCCTACACTTGAGTCACAAGGTGCCCAGCTTTCATGAGCCCACTACAGCTCATCTCCTTGCCTGCCCTAACAGAAGGACTGATGGAAGACTGCAGTGGTGTGGTGGGGAAGTTTTGCCATGTGCCAGCTGCAGTTCTCCATCTGTTCCTTCTCCATCCTCAGGGTCAATCTTTCACCTTGTTTCCAGAAGTGGAAAAGCAGTCCTGTACTGTAAAATACTGTCCTAATCTTGGATACATGGTAGAGTTATGTACTCCATTCCCACAGTGAAAATGGGAAGGTGCTGTAGGGACAAATACAAATGCTGGGTCAAGGCAGGTGATAAATAATCTGCTTTCACTACTCATTTAATTAGCTTTGACCTTAACATTAAACTGGCCTGTTGCAGTCCTGTGCACTCCAGTAATGCTGCTCTTCAGCACCATGTGAATCCCAGGAAGGGTGATCTGCAGCCAGTGCTGCTCCTGTGAAGCTGCTGTGGGTGCTACGAAACCTCCACATCAGTGCATTCTGCAGGGGTGTCAGCAGTGGTCTGCCAGAGCGTGCATTTCTCTGGACCCAGGAGCATTTAGTAGACACGTGCTGTTCCCTGTAGACCATTGAGGCTTTACATTTTCCATAGATGTTAATGCTTGTGTCTTGCAAACAGCGTGGCTTTGCTATGGTCATCCTCTGCACCTTGTGCCCGTACCCACAAAACTAAAGCACTTTACCTGTCCAATAAGGCAGTTTTCATCAGCAGTTCCTCAAGTGCTTTATGAGGACTAGGAACTGGTAGAAGCAATGGGGTTTGAGAAGTTTCCTGGGCTGGTTCGTGGCCAACGTGCTCACCAGCCAGGTCCCCCTGCTTCTCTCAGATGTCAGTAGATTTCAGACACACTGTTCTTAACCCCTGAGTTAAGCAACCACCTGCATGAGTGAGGTCTCTGGCAGTGCTTTTGAGGGGGATCCAGGGAGGTGGTATGCTTTCTCCCTGCACCTCTTGCCTGTGGCTAGCTCTTGAGCTGGAGTTGGGCGATTTGGGGAGTATCCCCTTACTACGGCACACATCACTGCGGAGGTAGCAGGGCGGTGGCTCCCTGACCTGGCTCTTAATGGCTGCAGCAGAGATGAGGGTGGCTGTGCCTGGGCCAAATGCTCCCCCTGCAGCTGTGTGATGCTGCAGGGGAGCATGGGAAGTATCCCCCAAGGGTGGGTTCTCCAGTGACCCCAGTCCCTCCATGCTGCAGAGGGAGCGAGGGGCATGGCTGTGCAGTCTGGGGCAGTGCATTGGTGCTGGAGGTGCTGGGCCCCGCAAGGTCCCTGCTCTGGGCTGCTGGCTTCGTTTGGCTGTTTGCAGGAGCTGCATTGTCATAGAATCAGAGAATGGTTAGAGTTGGAAGGGACCTTAAAGATCATTGACTTCCAGCCCCCCTGCTATGGGCAGGGACATCTCCCACTAGAGCAGGTTGCTCAAACAGCCTGGCCTTGAACACTTCCAGGGATGGGGCATCCACAGCTTCTCGGGGCAACCTGTTCCAGTGCCTCATCACCCTCACAGTAAAGAATTCCTTCCTAATATCTAATCTAAATCTCCCCTCTTCCAATTTAAAACCATTACCCCTTGTCCTATCACTACACTCCCTGACAAAGAGTCCCTCTCCAGCTCTCCTGTAGGCTCCCTTCAGATACTGGAAGGCTGCTCTAAGGTCTCCCCAGATCCTTCTCTTCTCCAGGCTGAACAGCCCCAGCTCTCTCAGCCTGTCTTCACAGCAGAGGTGCTCCAGCCCCCTGATCATCTTGGCGGCCCTCCACTGGACCTGTTCCAACAGTTCTATGTCCTTTCTCTGTTGAGGACTCCAGAGCTGGACACAGTACTCCAGGTGGGGTCTCACAAGTGCAGAGTAGAGGGGGAGAATCACCTCCCGTGACCTGCTGCTCACACTTCTTTTGATGCAGCCCAGGATACAGTTGGCTTTTGGGGCTGCCAGCGTACACTGCCAGCTCATGTTGAGCTTCTCATACATGAGCACTCCCAAGTCCTCCTCAGGGCTGCTTTCCAGCCATTCTTCACCCAACCTGTATTTGTACATGGGATTGCCACATCCCACGTGCAGGACCCTACACCTGGCTTGGTTGAACTTCATGGGATTTGCACTAGACCATCTCTCAAGCCTGTTCAGGTCCCTGTGGATGGGAGTGACCTGTTTGGGGAGCTTGGAGTGTTTCTGCCTGCCTCAGTGGCTTGGGTGGTACTTCAGCCACTGCTAGTGATGCTTAGCATCCCCAGTACCTGCTCTATTTTTTATGAGGGGAGATGGTTGCTTAGGACCACAGAAACACTCAGACCTTAACAGGGCTCTGTCCCCAGCTAATTTAACAGCCCCTTTGCTGGTGTGCTTTTGCTTCCTTCTGCACAATTAGGGAGATCAGAGTTGGCTGAAGGAGAGAGCCACTCTCAGCAACATGGCTTCAATTTAAACAACAAGAAAAGCTGTTGTGTGCCTACTGGAAGTCACATACCAAACCAGGGACAACTGGCTGAAAACTGAGATTGACAGTTTCAGCAAAGCTCTTTGGGAACTCATTCAGAAATGCACTTTCTGACTTCAGCCTTAATAGTGCTACTAATTCCTTTATTCCTGATTCCACAGAATTTGAGATTGTTACAGCTTTTTATAAGGATAGTGCTTTTTAATGTATTCTGTGATGGATATTTGGGGGTGTGTGTGTGTATAACATGCATAAACATACACAGCATCATGTAATTGGGATGGAAAAAAAAAATCCTAAAAAGTTGACTAAACTACAGAGGATGGAGTTCAAAGGGATTAAAAAAAAATTTGGAAGTGACTAAAGGGAACACTTAAGGACTTCATTTAGCTTTTTAATTTCTCTAAATCTCTGATGTTTTTTCTCAGGAAGAAAGCAATGCAATTATAAAAACCTCATCCAAAAATGCCCTCCCACTCCCCCCAGCCCATAAAGACTGTCTGGATCTTTACTCTTCCTAGGGAACAAGATTAGGGAAGGAGTAAAACATCAGGATTTAACTTAGAAAATTCTTGTGATGTAAATGTACCTTCAGAGCTAAATGCTTCTTAACCATACACATTTCAATTGGATGGTATCTGTAGTCACTGCAGGAATAACTAGCTGCTAAATGTTAGATAAATTGGCATATAAAAAACAAAATCAGCTTACTATGTAATTAATTAAGACTCTACAGGAGGTTAGTTGTATGTTGTAAGGTATCAGCAGAGCCCTCTACCAAGCTTTCCTCAGGTTTGTGGCCAGAGAGTGAAATGGTTTTGCAAAGCACTGAGCAATTATTTGGGAAATTTGGAACCACACTTCCCCAGCTCTGCTGTTTGCCCCATGACGATAGCCAGGAGATCCCACTGACTTCAAGCATGATCTCGATTGGGCTCTGTGCAGGCAGTAGGTTCTCATTTGTAAAACCAGGATGAAACGGCATGGCAGATCTATTAGATGCCAAATCCATAATTATGAAGACACTGAATGCTGTGGAAAAGCTGAAAGCCATAGCCAATGTGTAGCTTTTTCTTTCTAAATCAAGAAACATTTTGGAATATATGTTCCTAAGCTTGGATTCTTCATAGTTATGCATTTGAGTGTGTTCTTTTTCCAGAGGTGCCAAGTGCTGCAGTTCTGTGCCCAAAATTGCAAGCGATCTGCCAGTCATGGAGAGCTTGTAGGTATGACCAGGAGTGGTACCTGTATCATGGGTAAATTTTTAAAACCTGGGCAAATACCCATCAGGAGTGGCTTGGGGAGGGTGAGTTGATTATGATGTGAGACAAGCATGAAGATGCATTAAATGATCTCTTGTAGCCATTTCCACCATTATTTTCTATGATTTATGCATTAGCTTAATTTTTAAAATTTCCTCCTTCCTAGGTTGATTAATACTAAATTTAATTTTCTGTAATCAACTTGAGCATGTAACTTGGAGAGATGAGGTTTAGGCTGATTGCGGTAAAAATCTACCTATCCTGTCTAGCTTGAATAAAGCAAAACTATTTTTAGCTCTAAATTATGCAATATTTTCATGGAGCTCTGCAGCCTACTTATATTTAACCTTTGAGTGGAGTGCTCTATTTTTCAGATCACCTAATGCAAACTTTGTAAATGGGTTTTTTAATTATGAGAAACCCACCTGCATGCCATCAACCAAATTATTAGTGAGGCAGAGAAGGATAACCAATAGTGCTGTCAGACTTCAGCTGAATATGAAAAATGTTTAAATGCCAAGAACAGAAGTTGCCAAGAAATAACTTTAAACGCCAGGTGCTGGAGGAACAAATTAATACGACTTCTTTTATTTTTAGAAATAGTGAGTTGAGGCCTGATGCAGATAGACATTTCTATGTGCAGCAGCAGCAGTGCTTGGCTGTACAACAGGATGGACAAAATCAACACACCCTTCTCTTAAATGAAAAAGATCTAATTTAGTTTAAAAAAGCCCTAGGTAGAGGGAGTAGTAAGAGAACTTGATCTACACTCTACTATTTGTAGGACTCTGGTGAGCTGTTCTTGTGCTGTTGCTTATCAGAGCTGCCTGTGATGTGGTTTGGGATGACCTTGAAGCAAGAAACTCCTGTGCAAAAGCCACTCTTGAAAGCCTTTCGCCGGGCTGTGTAATCTAGTTTCATTTTGATTATGCTTCACTGCTGGCAGGGCCCATTGCTAGGGACAGTGAGTCTAAGTGTTCTTGCTGAGCTTATTTTCCCCAGCAGTGCAGGGAATCAGGGCTAATTTTTAGAGGAACTGGGACCCAAAACATCAGCAAGTCAGTACCATGAAGCCAGTAAGAAGGATGGGTCAGCTTGGGAAAACTGCTGCAATAAACTTCCTGTAGTTTTTTTAGCAAAGTGGATTTGCAGAAGCCTTCTGTGCAATTTCATCAGTGTTGCAGCTGAAGGCATGAGTTGCAAAAATCTGGATCTTTCTAGTAGATGCAAACAGCTGGAAGCCACAATGCAAAAAAGTGCATTGACAATGCCGACTCTGTTGGATGTCTGGTGACAGTCAGATAAATCTTGGTAGTAGATCTGTAATTACTTTGCATTTTTGTGGATGTGCTTCAGCAGCCTTTTCTCCCTGGGCTAATTCTGATTTAATTTAATTTTTTTTTTTTTTTTTGAGGGGTGCTATGAGCAAATAGATCCTTCTATGGCTATTTTGATGTCAAACGTTAGTGAGCTGCAGTTGTCATCACAGGCTACTTCTTCAGTGCAAGCATAAGAGCAGCCACTTAGGAATGAACCTAAGGGTGATATGCGCAGCCATTTGGGTGCTGTCTCCCAGGGAATGTGCATTTAGGTGCTGCAGGTGTTTCCTCTTCCTCCAAAAATGTTTGGTTCACTCCAGCCCAGGATGGGTGGACTTTGGGTTGGTTTTGTTTCTCGATTCAGTAAACTTGAAAGCTCCCTGCTGTGCAGCTCTGTGTTTCCTCTGACTGTCCTGGCTTTTACCTGTTCTCAGAAAGATTTCAGAAGCAGCCATGGAAGGGGCTCGCCTGCTGTCCTGCCGAGTCTTCCCCCGCCTGTTGCTCACCTTGCCGTTTGATTACTTGCACTGCTGCCAATGCTCAACTTCTTTAATATAATTTTGTTTTGTCCCTAACGTTATTACTCATCGGGTGTTTGACAGGCCTGTCTTATTATTTCTGCTTGTTCCGGCTCATTTCTGTATTACCAAAGTAATTTGCGGGCCTGCCCAATTAGAGGCCCTGTTTCCCTCCCCAGGTAGGTTTGACATTGCCTGCCCTCCAGGATAACAGCGATCCTCCTGCAATCCCATTGATCGAATCCTCTGAGGCTGGAGAAAGCATTTCATGCATCATCGTAACAAGTTGTTCACAACTCCCTGTGCGCTTGGCTTCAAATTCAGCCTTTCAAAAGACTTTGATAAAGAAGAAAGGATCATTTTTTTCCTGACTGCTGCAAATGAAAAAGCTTTTCACTTGGGAGTCGTGGGTCATATTTATGGAAATGGGGAGAGCACTTGCAATATTTATAGCGGTTACAGAAACGATTGAATCTATCTTTTATTGATATGTATTTACATGCCCACAAAAATCTTATTGCACAGTAGTTGAGAGAACTTTATTTAGATTTAGTATTTTGAAGTAATTTTTTAGTGCTTCTTTATTATCCATGGAGTGCAAGATTCAATATTTCAAGTAGGACTGTCACCAAACAGCCGGAGGTTTTTAAAAGATTTTTATTTTACATAAAGATAAATGTTGAAGCCACATTTTTCAGAGGCACCATCTGTTCTGTGTTGACCTTAATTTTCTGGATGAGTGCTTTTCTTCAAACGTTTTAAGTCTTGTCTACATTTCATTTGGTTGGGAGTGTTTAGGTTATTTGTTGAACAGGAAATCAGATATTCAGAATGCAAACACACCATTACATTGCAAATTATTCCCTTTGTATAATTTAGCAAACTGTTTTGTAAATACTCTGCAGACTTGCTGGGGTAGCTCTGTGTCTCTGACATCTGGTGGGTTGGCCCTGTGTGGAACGGGATGTCTTTTGAATGTCACTGTCATACCTTGCACGAGGAGATGGGGTGCCGGACACTGAGTGAGAACTGTGGAGTACCCTTTTAATGGGCAGGTTTTGGGGTCAAAGGTAGGATGAGGGTTTCTGGATTTGCTGTTCACGCTGTCCAAACAATAATACCTGATCCTACTCAAAGGGGGTCACTAAAATAGCTGTATCACAGAATGATATGGGGTTGGAATGGACCTCTGCGGATCATCTAGTCCAACATACAGACATCTATGTCTACATATGCATTATTTCCATGGGGCAATACCTCAGTTTCTTCCTTCAAATTCTTCTTGCACTTGTGTCTAAGCTGAAATAAGCTTATGGATGATTCTTGCCTTCTTTTGCCTCCAGCCTTTCTTTGTGGCTTGTCTGAGCTCCTGCAGCTTTTCTTTACCCCACCACCTTCAAGGGCTTTCAGGCTCTTGGGTCTCTCTGCTCCTTCTGTCCTGTATCAGCTTTGCGGGTTCAGCACCTTCCCCCGTCCTAAACTCATTTGCCCCCTTGTTGGCCCCATAGGAGCTTCTCAGCACCATCTAACGCTCCCTTCCAGCCGTGGCTAACACCTGTATAGGTAGATGTTATATTTTCTCTCTTGATAATGTGGTTGATCTGGGCTAATGCCAACCTGCAGTAGTAACCATTTTAGTTACAAAATGTACTGTGTTTGTGGCTGTGGATTGCAAGTAGAATTGTAATCCTGTCCTTACATTTCTTTTCATAATGCAGTAGAACCTTTTGCCCCTCCTGTGCTACAATGGTTGTAGACTACTGCAGAAGGGATGTTAAGACTTTCCCCTCAGTACATGAGTTCGGAAATAAAAATAATGATGTGGTAGGAAAAAATGCTGCACATTAATTTTTTTTTGAGTGCTTCAAGAAAATCCTGGTGGGGAATATTATAAGGACTGCACTCTCTTGAATTAAACATCTGGTTTCTTTACAGCTCTACTATATAAGTGCCTAGTAAAGCCCATTTCAATGAAATGCCAAGATGTGGAAGAAAAGAGCTGAACAAATGACAAAATACTTGCTTAAACCAAGACTGTGGTGTTTCCAAATATGAAAGCTCAGAGTCTGTCTCACCAGGTTGGCTGGGTTTGGAAATACCTCTTGCTACACCAAGTTTTGAGGGAAATGATGGAGAGGGAGGCAGAGGGGAGGAGTTGCTGCTGGGCTTCTGGCTCACACTAGTGGCTGTTTGACATCCAGAAAGTCATGTAGTGCTCTGCTGCTGGATAGTTAGAGAGTTCTTAGATATTTGCATGGTACGTTCTGCACCCGAGAACCTGCAGAGTGAAGGCAGCATGTGGCTGGGGTGGAGGGTCACCTGCTGTCCTTCTGTCCTACTGTGCCCAGGGAATCAGGACTCTCTGCTGGGAAGTGGGCACGTCAGTCTCTTGTTTTTAACTGCAGGGTAGTTCAAGGTGTATTTTAAAGGGATCTGTTTCTAAGCTGTACAATAAAATAATAGAATTAAGTACACAGTGGGTGAGATTTGTCTCTCTTGGTTATCTCCAGCACCTAGATTTACGTCTCTGTATGCAAGGACAGGAGTGATTAGTACCGGAGAGAAAAAAAAGTCTGTTCTCCCTCTACCACTGAAACAAATGTGGGGTTTTTTTCTGTTTTCTGAAAAAGCACTAAGTCTTGCAAGTAGGAAATGAGAGTGGTTCAGGTTGTTTTGGTCTTGTTTTAAGGCAGTGATTTATAAAATAAGTCAAACTGCACATCTGCAAATGTGTGAAGAATAACTCAGGAAGAAACACAGCATCAAAACTGTCCCTTGTGCCTGCAGAAGGCAGATGTCTGGCTTAACTGCCAGAATGTCAGCTTTTAATTGTAACTGTAATCTCAGTTTTATATATATGTATATTTATTTTTTTTTCCAGTGTCCTCAGCAGTGACAGAAGGAAATGTTGAAGAAATCCATTAGAAGCAGACTCTTCAGCAGAGCAGGGCTTTCCCAGGGGTGTGTAGTTGGGCAAGGGTTCAGAAATAGTGCATTAGGCTGACAGCATCATTTAGGACTTCAACTACTACTCTAGGACAGCTTGAAAACTTTGAGCTATTGAAAAGCTGGACTGTGCATTTGATGTGGAACTCTCGGACAAGAGAGTGGCATCTCAGCGTCTTAACCACCCTGGTGGCATGAAGCCCATTTCATGGGGTTCCCCTTCAGGGGTCCCAAACAGAATCTGAACATTACATGACTGAGCCTGAATTTGCATTAAGAGGCTGTTGGAGACTATGGCAGCAGCAGAGTAAGTGAATGAACAACAGCTGTGTCCTTTTCAAAACACATCTGCATTAAAACCAGTATGTCTTTCTCTTCAGCAGAAAAATGTTTACTTTTACAAGATAAAAATACCTTGCTTTCCATTCATCTGCCTTTCTGCAATTGCTTAACAAAACACCTAACTTTGGTAGCATAACTGTAGAGTGTTTCAAAATCTCTTGATGGCATGTTCCTCATGTTTCTGTGGACAGCTTCACAGTCAGGGTTTGAACAAAAAATTCTTTTGAGACAAAACAACTAACTTCTATGTGATTTAAAGAAGGCATTCTGCAAATATTGCTTTTGCTTTGATACGGTCATATTTGCACTGTGTGGGTAACTGTATTAAATGTTATCAAAGGTATTCTGACCTGCTGGGCTGCAAGTTAAATATGAAGTCACTGTAAAACAATTTGGAAGACTACAATTTTATTTCTTAAATTGAAAAGACAATGCTTGTGCATTGGAATGCTTGGATCACCACCACTTGATTTTAGATGTCAAAAAATAAGTGTTGCAAATCTGTGGGGCTAAGGGGGCATCTGCTTTGCATTGGCACATACGACATGTAACCACTTAAAATAACAAAAGCAACTCCCTCCACAAAAATCCTTCAAACCTGGCATCAGCCCCCCCAAAATCTGTGCTCACTTTTCATTGCAAGTACTTTGATGTTCGTATTGTGGTGAAATCCAGGATCCTGCTGCCTGTTTCATTTTTGAGGGAGACCCCTGTGCTGTCTCTCTCATGTGGTCAGACTCTGATGTTGAAAAATCTAACAGAAAATTGGCAGGTCAAATGGGGAAGCAGTACAGATGTTGCTTTCGTTAGTCAAGGTGAAACAAGGTGCTGAATAATGGGAAGTTTTGTATATTGCTTGAATTTTGTATACATGACCAGGCATAACCACACAATGCAGATCAGGAAGATGAACTGATAGGCTAGTGGGTAGCTGAAGGTGATCAGTTGGGGGGTTCATAGGGAGGTTATTAAGGGCTGTAGAGAAGGGGAATGCAAACTAATTGTTTTGATTCTTCTGGTCTGCAGCAAGACAGGAAATCTTCACCTCTGATGATCCGGTTGTGGCCCTGTCACCTTGCCTGAAGTCTTCCTGATAAGAAAATGAACGCTCTGACCATACTGTGCCATACAATTCTGGCTGCCTGGGGATCTCGCCTGTGTCCTATTAAAGCTCTGCCTCTGCAGGTGCTCAGGTCTCTCCTGAAGGTCCATAGCCAATCTCTCTGAGCTGGGGCTCCCACCACTCCGTGAAAATCCAAGGTTCACAGTAACTACCCAATGTCTGGAAGAGGGTGGCCAAAGAAACAGCAAGGTTGGTTTTCTGGGCTGCTGAGAACTGTTTTCCTGTTCACTTCTCACAGTACAGCACTACAATTGCTATTTTGCTCATATCCATAGCGTTTGTAAAGCATGCTCCCCTCTAAGGAAATTACCACAAACTCAAATGTTCAAGAGCTGAACATCATTTTTCCTTATTAGAGCATGCTATTATCCCATGTAATCTCTGGATTATAACTAATTAATGTAGCTACACCTAATTATTAAGTTACCTACAGGTGAGAAGGAGCTTACTTTTAATGAGATTTTTGTTTGATGGAAATGAATGGATTCTACAAATTGCATGTCCTTTCATTCAGAATTATTTACCAAGAGTTGGATGTCATAGCAGAATAGGTTGTACTTTGTTACGTTTTTTTCCCCCAAATATAATTATAATGCAAAATGTAACGTGAGGTAACTTGGTTGGCTGCTGAGGAGCAGAGTGCTATTTGAGAAGAGGCTTTCACTGATGACTTGTATTTTTCTAGGATTCCCTCTGTGCAGAGATATTTATGCTTTGGTAGCAGTGATGTGACCAAGGGTGGCAATCAAGTCACTGCTTGGAATGGGCACCTGAAAGAAATCCAGTGCATTAAAAAAGCCCCTGGAATAGTGTACAGGTACAGCTTGTGAACAGCTAAGTGATTTTAACTGGCTGCATGGGTGATTCTGATCTAAAGCAGGTTGGTGCTGCTGTACCATAAACTGTTTTCTCCCTTGCCTGGCTAAAATTAGTACTTGGGGTATTTTAAGCAAAATAGAAAGAGGAAAAGGTGTTCCTTTTGCTGGTCTCAGTGACATCAATGAGTGATACACTCTCCCTATAACAGTCCTAAATATTACATATTGGTTCATCCAAATGTAGACAAATTGTTTTCCCACTTATTATGAAAATAACATTGTTTAATTGCTACCTGGTTATTATACATTATTTCCTTTTTCTCCAGTGTTGTCCCCACCACATCCTGCCTCTCCACCCCTCCCCAGGATAAAATGAAGATCTTTTGATTAATAGCCAGTAAAATATGACTGATTTATTTGTGAGAATTGCTGTTTGCCAAGTACATCGCTGTAGCAAAAGTACTGTTTGTTATGACATTATACTGAGTCACTTGTTGATGCTATTTGAGGGAGAGAATTTAGTTAAAGAAACTGTAACAGGATGTTCATTTTATTTCAGTACTTGTAATCCTGAGTCATGCCTGACAGCTGATGAAATACAGCAACTCACATTTTAGAGAGGGCTTCTCTTAACATAATCTGGTGAAACTGTAATTTGATAGAAGGTGGAAAAATACACAGAGCTGATTTTATGCAGAGAGGTTAATTTTAGTTGTTGCTCTCAGTTGAAGCACTCTTAAACTTTGCACATCTGTGGCGCTTTCCCGTGTCTTTAAATGTTTTGTAGTTAGGGTGAAACAAGAGCTGATGTGTACATAGCACGTGGCTTTGCAGGTATTGGATCTGTCTCAAGTACGTGGGTTCTGTCTGTGGAGATCAGTTCGGCTGATTCTTGGTCGATCGTGGTGGCTGCCTCACAGTTTGCTTCCACAAAAACGGGAAACCCTGAGGTGTTTGGTTGTGTGTATGTGAAGTAAGGAAGCAAAGGCAAATTTATTTCATGTGTAAGACATTAAATTCAAACATCAAATGAAAGTTTGGATATAATTTTATGCAAGTCTGGTCATCTGTGGGATGTGATTATTCAGGTGACTATCAGGCTACTATGAACTATCAAATGTGTATTATTATTTCCTGTATGAATGTATTAATGGTGGTAAGATCCTGAAGTTGAGCATATTTCCTTTTAGGAGCACAGAGACCTTTCAAAATAATTTGCATATATTGCTTCAGCTTCATTTCAGGGTAGCAGGCAGCAAATCTTTAAAAGCACGGAATACTTAAGGGCAGAAAATAAAGAATATTGACTCTATTTGTGTGGGAAGAATTTATGTTGGAAGAATGCAATTATTAGATTTGCAATTTGACCAGGATGTATGATGCTGCTTTAACTGAGGGAAAATAATATAGGGTGAACATCGATCAGAGGATATAAGGATGTAATTTCACTTTTAATTTGGATTCATGCGTGTTCAGTAGGGCAGTTAATGATCTTGGTACCAAGGTGACAAGTTGGGTAGGAAAACAAAATAACACCCCTCAGCTCACGCAGTTGTTGGTTTTCTTTTGGGATCCTGCAGATTCAGCACAGCCAAGTTTGGTCTGGCACTGGTATGACAGTGTGCTTGTCCAAAGCCACCTCTTATCACCCCTTCACCCCTGGACATTCCCAGGAAATGTGTGTGACCAGGCAGCAGAGCAGTGAAGAAAGCTCCTTCAGCCCTTCACAGGAAAGTACAACAAACACTGGGAATGCAGGTAAAACGGTACATTTAAATTATCTGCAGACAAGCAGTGAAATACATTCATCCCTTCTGGCACTGCTCCTAATTTATATTTAAAGCAATATGAATTTCATGAGTATTTTAAAAAATCATATTTTAAATTCAATTTGCTGTCAACTCATTTGATGTTTTGTGTAAAGTTATTTCCCATAAACAGGTTACTTAATATCAAAAGACTTGTCTCATACATAATTTTTGGAAATAAATAATATTATAATAAAGATGAGAATCTGGCCCTCGTGTGAGTCAGCAAGCACTTTCTGGATCACTGCAGTTCTTTGGTGCTTGCTTTATCACAGTCAAGGGAGTGTCCCGGGCAAGGAACATTCGAGAAACAGTCAGGAATAATAATGATATTGTTTTCTAGGCTGCAGTAGTTTATTCTGCAATTAACTACTGATATTCAATATATGAAGAAAGACATCAGTGTATTTTTTTTTCAAATATAAAAAAGAGAGTTGGAAGAAAATGGATTAAAATACCTCAAGTCTGACAGAACTTTCATGTTGTAGAGCTCATGCAGAGTAATGGACTGGGTAATATTAATAGATTTGTTGAGAAGCTAAGGCATGTTTGTTAAAAACTGTTGAAGAAATAACTGCTGTATTTCCTTCGCATGGGATTCTTACCTGTGCTTGGAGATTGCTGTCATTTGGCAGATGCTGTGCTCTGTAAAACTGAGCATCAAAGCTAGTATGAAGCTGAATCCTTTGCAAAAAGAAATAAATTGGCCTCTGGATGCCACCAATTTCTCTTCCAAGTGCTGAATAATGTACCCTGGGTGTAAGCATATAACATACAAGTAAGCTGCTTGGGCTTTCTCAAAGAACTGATGGATTTCTATCCCAGTAGATCAGGCCAGTAAGGTTGAAATAGCTTTTTATTTATTAGTTTCTTTAATCATATATTTGAACAAGCTCAGTTGGGAAAGTGGGCTTCTCCCTCTGTCTTTGAAAACTGCCAGAAAAAAGTAGTTTCTAAACTTTAAGTCTGTTGCATTCAGTTGCATGTTGTACATCAATACAACATAAACACTGAAATAATCTCTGTTACATCAAAGCTCATTAGGGGCAGCTGGACATTGCAGCGGGTAGAACTGAACTCTACTTTTGGCTTTCTCCAGCAAAGTGCCTCCTAATTGGTACAGGTTTGAAGAGTTTTACACCTTGATATAATTCAAAGCTAAACTTCGAAATCCCAAGCTCCCAAATTTTCCCAAAACAAGTTGTTTGGTT
>VXBW01007447.1:134745-177074 GCA_013400375.1 Thinocorus orbignyianus
CCCTGGAAGGATTTTTGTGTTAATTCAGCTAGGGAAAGAAGCTCCATCTGTTTGATGAGCATCGAAATTCTCTAAAAAATAGACTTTCTGAGCTTGAGGCAACTCAATTGAAGCATTTCTGAAACTGCACCATCATGTTCCACCTCTGAACATGCCCTAGGGCCCCTCTTTACTTGTCTCACAGGTTTGTTGTACACACCTTGTGGCACTCAGAGACATGAAGACTCTGTTATATGGCTCAAGCAAAAGAGTTTTCCAGCCTTTCCCCTTCCCTATCACTTCTGGCCTAGCTCCAGATGTGGTACCCATCATTTTCCTTCTGAGCCAGAGGTTTTGAGCTGGGACCTGCCTGCTGCAAACCCACGGACTGAGCTGACAGCAGTGTTGCCCACATATATATTTAGCTTCTGTCAGCTATGTGTGTTTCAGTATAGTGTTAATGAGGTTAGAAAAGACTTGGGAGCCAAAAGATTTGTAGGCAAGGGGGCCAAAGCAGACCCATGCTGCAAGGGTGGGAGAAGACGAGTCCTGGAGACTGAGAGGGCTGAAGGAAAACCCTGTTACTGCAGAAGGTGAACAGTGGTGTTCACCACCAAATGGAGAAAACAGCAGCTTGCCCTTCCACTCTGTATCACATGTTTTACAGTAGTTGGACAAATTCTCATCTGGTGGGTACTGGCTCTATTTCTTTATCTTTGGTGGAACTGATCTGACTTAAAACTTGACAGAGATGTGACCTAATGTGCGTTTGAGAAACAGATTCATTATGAGGAATAGGGAGGTGATGCAGAAATCCTGGATGTTCATGCGGTAGCACTTTTCCCTTGTGTCCTGTTTATGAAGAAAATTAAATGAATCCCTGAGGGTCACAGACACCTGTACCTAGTCTGAAAATGCTGACACCATTGCCTTGATTTGATTCCTAGAAAAAATTCAGAGTGGGTAGAAAGTGGAGCACGGCCCAGGCAGAATGGGGAACGTGGGAATAAAACCAGCATTCCCCAGCGAACACACAGCTTTGAAGGAGTAGAAGTGTGATGTGTGCTAGTAATGCTGAAGCCTGCAAGTTAAAATTGTTATAATACGAAGCAAATTCACAATACACATAGCAGGAAGCTCAGCACGTTACAGTGGAATTAACATGCCATTTCTGTGGTCAAAACGTGGGGCATGCTGAATAGCAGCTAAGTCATCAGGGAAAAGCCTAGCCAGAAACCCTGTATTCCTTTTGAGCTCTTGTTCTGAGAGCATTTGATATTTCATTTCCCACTCTGGGGAAAAGCAAAAGAAAAGCTTCCCAGTGCCCATGTGCGGGGCAGGGCTGATACCCATCTCAGTCACGTAGGCTCTGTACTTTAAGAGGCCAACGTGTCCTTGGGGTCACTGAGATGCCTCCTCCATAGAGACCATGGCCTGAGGGCAATGAGTAGTGGTCAAAGGCGAGGAACAAATAGCATCCTTTGGTCACTGGCAGGCATTGTGCTGACTCTTCATCGTACGCTGCGCTCGTAGCTGCAACTGGTATTCAAAGAAGTCAACACAGTTGTCACCACCTGGGACAGCTTCCCAAAGTATCCATAGCTCTCTGCTGCACAGAGGTCAGATGCTGGGGGAAATTTTTATATAACATAGTATTTCTGACGATACTGACGTTTGAGTGCCTGCTGTGAAGTGTGTAGAAAAGGCTCAGCAGAGTGGAGGTGTCAGGGGATGACTGTGACCTGTGTGAGTTATGGGTGCCCCTTTGCTGCGGGACCAGTAGGGTAGGGGTCAGCTGGGTATTTGAGTTTCCTACATGATAAGAATAAATTAAATTGGGGAAGAGGTTGTCTTTCAGTTCTTGAAATACATGGGAAGGAAAAAGGAAGTTAACTTCAAGTGAAGACAGGTCTTTGTGGCCAGGGCTCTTTGTGATAAGGAATCCAGAAATGCTTGAGCCAGATTTGAGGAGGCACAGGACCTCCTCTGCAAAGCACAGTTTCTCATGGAAGGGCAATAGCACACCTCAGCCACCCCGGGGCCTCCAGGCTCATCCACCATGCTGTGATGGGTGGACATGCAGGAGTGCAGAAGATACAGTCGGGTCAGGTGCACCCTGGTGTTTGCCAAACAGCTGGTAAGACTGAGTGCTGCTTTTTTGAGGCATATTATAATGTAAGATGCTGGAAGTACAATTACGAGTTTCTGTGCTAAGGAGTACTGCTGAATTGCTGTGCTGGGTTTCTGGCTCTAAACCACTGGCTCTGTCGTGTCGATAGGTGGTGCAAGTCTGCTACAGTTTCTGGAAAGCTGGAGCATTTTTTTCAAAGATTGCAGTACGCATGTTAGGCTAATAGTGGGACTGGAGAAGGAAAAGCTAAATGCTATGCCAGTTGTAAGCAAAGTTAAATCTGAAATCTAACCACGCTCCGTGGTCTGAGTAGTACCAAAAGATCAGAGGCAGTGTTATGCCGTGTGTGCTACTTCCATAGATGCTTGGAGTTGTGCCCAGCAGGCAGCATTTAGACAGGTTTTGCAGCAGAGGGTCAAGGCAGACAGTGATGAACTCGCAGGGGTGATGATCGGATCAGTGGAAGCCCCGGGTTTGCTGTTGGGGTCTTCTCCAGTCTCTCGGCTCAGCCCAGCTGCTGCACCTGAGAAGGGTGAGCTGTGCTTGCTCAAAATGAGCTCTTGGAATAAGAAATGCTGCAGCAGGAGGACAGTGAAGCAATGGCACAGGTTCCATGTTCTGTGTAGCACTGAGTGGTTAGGACGGAAAGTGGAAACCTTGCTAATGCTGAGCAGAAGTGACAAAGCCCTTGGTGTCAGCTAAAGCAGCTATGACTGCCGAAAAAAATAAAAAAGAGGATCTAAACCAAAGCTGGGAGTCTAACAGGTTCTTTCACACAGAATGTACAATTGTATAGTTTGCTGATCAGACTGTAAATGTGTCCTGTGAAGTTTGTAAATGGGTTGTACTGCAGGTCTGGAAAATTTGGTATAAATCAGAGAGGCGGAGTTAGCACTTTGCAGGAGGATGAGGCGATCAGGACTTCCACTGCCAAAGGAGCTCTGTCCTAGCGTTTCCAGTGGTTAACTGTGGAGTTGTGGAGTCTAAATTTATTATGTGGAAATATTTGGTTTAGCTTTTTCTTCAAAACAGATCCCTATGGATAGATGTTTGCAGGTCCACCCAACAGCAGAAGAAATTAATGCTCAGGCCCCATAGGATTTAATGTAAGAAGACTATGATGTTGAGGAGAGAAGAACGTAAGTAGTGCAGCCTGCCTGCAGGAATATTTTCTAAAAGGGTTTGTTTCCATGCCCTGTAGCTGGCAGCCATCCTGCTCACAGCTGTCCAGGGAATGAGGATTTCTCTTTGCTGCAGCTTTCAAGGTTTTTAACTATGTCTATTTCATACAGAATCAACAAAAAAAAATTCTTCCAGACTGTTTTCATCAAAATGCAAACATCTAGTTTGGGTGCAAAAATAATGGGTGTGTTCTCAAGGCGGTGCACATTTTGCTGCTTCTTGTCCTGGTGTGCAAAGGCATCAGGTGCCACCA
This sequence comes from Thinocorus orbignyianus, assembly GCA_013400375.1. Lineage (NCBI taxonomy): Eukaryota > Metazoa > Chordata > Aves > Ciconiiformes > Thinocoridae > Thinocorus > Thinocorus orbignyianus. The sequence continues at coordinate 138,291 of VXBW01007447.1, forward strand.
TCAGAGATTTGGGTTCCCCCTGTCACTGACCCGCAAAACCCGTGGTGTGTGCATGTGCCTGCCTGCACCCTTTCCAGCCTCCCTGCTTGTTTTCCCAAGCAGCTTTAATTGAAAGCAGTACATCTCCACGCTAAAATGTCTTCTGGAAAAGCAGTTGCTTGGTTTAAAATGACTCAAACAGCAAGAGCAGTCCTGGAGATAGAAGTATTGGAGATAACAGGGTTTAGACAGCTTTTCTACTGTGTTGCCACTTTGCTACGTTTGTGGATTAATCAAGGCCTTTGCAAGATAGGATGGAAGAGCAAAGTTAAGGCAGATCAGTCTCTGGTATCTCTGTCATTTGTTTTTCCTCCCCTTCCCAGCTGCCTCCCCTTGCGCAGCACAGTTTTGGACGGGGCGACAGCTTTCTCTGGCTGCTGTTGAAGTCAAGCTGCAGGAAAAAACTGCAGCGACCATTGGCTGCTGCAGCCAAGGAGCAGACCTTGCCACCGTCCCCAGTCTCTCTGCCGGGTGGGCAGGTCCTGCTCCAGACCAACGTGAGACCCACTCTGCCAAGTGGGACGTTAATAGTGTGCGATTCTCTGGTCGATGAATTTGGGGAGGATGGCCCTCCCCAGTGAAACGTGGAGCATATCTGAGACGGGTGGGTGAAAACGCTGCATTAAGATCTCTTGCTAATAATCTTTGATTAATGCGGTTGTTCTGTTCTTGTTAAAGGCTGTTGCTGGACAGGATTAAGGTAGAGAGACCTATGAGAAGCAGGATTGGTTGTGAGCTATATCCCTGTATCTTTTAATCTTTCGTGTGGTACAGCCTGATGTTTTCAAGTCTTCCTTTTGAAATGGCAGATAGAAACATATTGCTGCTGTCTGGAACCTTTAATCTTCAAATGGAAATAGGCTTTTCTTGCAGAAGTAGGCTGCTTTTTCAGATGCTTTCAGAAATGCTGATGTTGTGCCTTCGTTGATCTGGCTAATTAAAAATGAGCTCCTGTCAATCAAATTCATTACTTTAATGGTAGAGGCAAAAATGCAAAGTGCAACTCTAGTAAATTAGTATTAAGGAGAAATGCACCTCATTTCTTCCATCTGATTCACTCGGGAAGAATTTTGGTTTCTATTATGAGTTTTGATATTCACAGACCTTTCTGTTATGAATTTTACCTTTTAATTTCTGGTGGCTGGCCAAATGGCAAATGAGAGTTTATTCAAAACATTTCATTATTTGCCCAAAGTTTGCAAACAGTATTGTGAGGTCTCTCCTCTAAGTTTCTGCTGCGCTGAGTCCATCTGGGTTTGAGACACCTCTGCCTTCTCCACCTTGCACAGCCTGCATCCCAGCCCATTGGGAACATCTGGTTTAGCGGATACTACGTTTTGCCCCTTGTGAAAATGGGCAGAACTGAACCTGTAGCCCCAGGTTTTCTATCCTGTTGTCAGTCCCCTGAGCTGTGCCATTTGCCAGGATCTGTTTGCTGCCCTAAATGTTCAGATAGCTGACCACGATGATGCTGAATCCTTCTCTGGAGAAGCCCATCTCACTGGCTATGAGTGGCTGAGAAGGCAGCTAATGTACTCTCCCTGATCATGCACATACAGAGAAGGAAGTATTCTTACTCCCTCCCTTACATCCTCTCAGTGTGTGTGGCTTTTAAAAATCTATTTCTGCACCAAATACATGGGTTGTTGAAGTGAGTATGGAGCTTGACTTAGAAGTGCACACAAGAAATCCTTATAAAAATACTTGCTGGTAAAAAAAAAAAACCTAAAAATCCCTCTGTAAACCATGCTAAGGCACATGGAAAATAAGTGGAAAATAAGGAGGTGACTGGTGACAGCTATGACGGCTTCACTTCAGGACAGATTGTGCCTGACAAATTTAGTGGCCTTCTATGACAGCATTACAGCATTGGTGGATAAGGGAAGAGCAACTGGTGTCACCTACCTGGACTTGTACAAAGTATTTGACACTGTCCCACATGACATCCTGGTCTCTCAATTGGAGAGATATGGATTTGATGGATGGACCACTCAGTGGATAAGGAACTGGCTGGATGGCTGCACTCACAGTTGTGGTCAACAGTCGATGAGCGGTGGTGAGCAGTGGCAAGTGGCATTCCTCAGGGGTCAGTACTGGGACTGGTGCTGCTTAACATCTTTGTCAGCAACATGGACAGTGAGACTGAGTGCACCCTCAGCAAGCTTGCCAACGACACCAAGCTGTGTGGTGCAGTCAACATGCTGGAGGGAAGGGATGCCATCCAGAGGGACCTGGTCAGGTTTGACAAGTGGGCCCGTGAAAACCTCAAGAGCAGGGTCTTGCACATGGGTCAGGGTAATCCCAAGCACAAATACAGGTTGGGCAAAGAATGGATTGAGAGCAGCCCTAAGGAGAAGGATTTGGGAGCGTTGGTTGATGAGAAGCTCAACATGAGCTAGGACTCACAGCCCAGAAAGCCAACCGCGTTCTGGGTTGCATCAAAACAAGCATGGCCAGCGGGTCAAGGGAGGTGATTCTCCCCTTCTACTCCACTTGGAGTACTGCATCCAGCTCTGGGGCCCCCAAGATAAGAAGTACATGGACTTGTTGGAGTGAGTCAGGAGGAGGGTTTCAAAGATGATCAGAAGGCTGAAGCACCTCTCCTGTGAAGACAAGCTGAAATAATTGGGATTGTTCAGCCTGGAAAACAGAAGGCTCAGGAGAGACCTTATTTTGGCCTTCGAGTACCTGAAGGGGGCCTACAGGAGAGATGGGGAGGGACTCTTTATCAGGGAGTGTAGTGATAGGAGGAGGGGTAACAATTTTAAACTGGAAGAGGGGAGATTTAGATTAGGTATTAGGAAGAAATGCGTTATTGTGAGGGTGGTGAGGCACTGGAACAGGCTGCCCAAAGAAGTTGTGGAAGCCCAATCCCTGGGAGTGTTCAAGGCCAGGCTGGATGGGGCTTTAAGCAACCTGGTCTAGTGGAAGGTGCTCCTGCCCAGGGCAGAGAGGTCAGAACTAGATGATCTTTAAGGTCCCATCTAATTCTAACCATTTTATGATTCTGTGTTCAAAGTTTGAAGTTTGTAAGTGTGCAGTTTGAGGGTTGTCTCAGCTCTGTCCCTGGCTAGCAATCCTGTTTTCAACAAAGATATAAACCAAATCAAACCTGCCTTTATATGTGGAGTTCCTCAAATGTTGGTACAAAGACCCCAGGTGCCTTAATGATTAATTAGACTCAAAATGGCAAATATGACTGCCTAGCAGCAAAAACTAATTATATGCAAATAGTGAATTAACCAAAGTTAACTCGAAAGACCTCAAAGCAGCTTAAGGATTTAAAAAAATATTTATTCCCCTCCCCGCCCCACCAAAGCACAAGAAACAAACCCTGACCTTCCTTGTAACAGCCTCATACAGAGACACTTTGACTTCCCCTTCTTTTCCTATACTTGCTAATCCCCAGTGTTGCTCTGCCACTTAAGCTTTTCAACAGCAGTGTCCCCCTGCTTCTGTCTGCCCTGAGCTCCTTCCCCTGCTGACTCCTAGTATCTCTATCTCTGCTGCTTCTGTCCCTCCCTTCTTTTTGAAATAATGCTCTTTTGTTCTGCCCTTGTGCATGTTCTTGCATCTCACAGTCCAGCAGCACTTCCCTGGTTCTTTAGTTGCTGCCTTTTCCCTTCTCTCCATTCTTGCCTTAAGCGGTCTGGTGGGTCCTGTTTCTCCTGCCTGTCTGCAGCCCCACTGTTACCATGAGCTAAAAGTCCTCACCTGGGAAGGTAGAACTGGGGCAACTTAATGGCAGACTTAAATGCATCAGAGCAGGCTACCACAGGCTCAGTACCTTTTCCCAAGTGCTGTAAAAGTCAGTCTTCCCTATTACTTTATCTGTTCTTCAGATTTAATTTGACACAAGCATGGTGACACCAGCTTCCTTCATGAGGTCCCACTCTAGCCTGTCTCCTTGCAGGAGTTAGCAGGGATCTGTGAAGAAGAAGAACTGACATAGATCCTGCAGACATTTATAGCAGAGCCCCTTGCCTTCCCAAGATGGAGGCCTCAAAGAAAGTTTCTGCTAGGGTATTCCAGTGCTCTTACGCCCCTAATTACATTCCCATGACTTAATCATAAGCTGCCTTTTGCTCAGGTCTGCTTGTAACATCTTCCCCTTTTCTGCTTCTGACGCGTGGGCTTTCCCTTTAATGTAGCAGCTGTTTAGTTCCTGCCTGAGTGATGGGATTGAAATACCTGCAGACAAGCGGAGGAGCTTTTAAATTCCTTTTGAAATACACCTGGAAATTGCAAATTCAGTTCTCAGATGGAAAACTCAGCTGCCTGCCACCCGGGGGAAGAAACCAGGCACGAGCTTCCTGCACAAACAGGCAAATGGCACAGATAGGAAACACAGCCTCTATGTTTAAAGACCTCTGCACTTCACAATTCACTCCTGTTCTCTTACTAGAGAGTCTCACGATAGTCAGTCTTTTCCTTAGGGCTCAAGCTTCCAGTCTTGTGATCAGAATGCTTTAATTAAATAAAATTGGCCTGAAAGCACAAGGATACTCAACAGAGTGATGCAACTGGTTTAAAAACCACGGGACAAATCTGCGTAGCACTCCATTTTAAAACGTTTTTGCTTTAGAGGTTGTGATTTCTTCGGAAGAAACCGGGGTGATAATTTTCATGTGCTATTGGCAACTATTCACAACTGGGTTTTATTTTTAAGGTGGTACCTGAAAGAATGCTTTCCCCTGGTTTTGATTCTTTGGGATATATCTCATGGTAGAAAGGATTGTTTTGAAAACTCTTTTTTTGTATGACTTTTACATTTGAAATGTTGTTTTGTCTTAGACTGAAAGATGTGGATTCTCAGCCAGGCTCTTTTGAACACGGCTGTTGACATGCACTTTGAGGAGAGCACACCTCGGTTAAAGATCCCTCACTATCAGTGAAGGCAGAGGCAGCCTTTTGGCTTTTCTGCTCATGTCTCCAGCACACATGTGCTGAAGTAATTTTCTGTTTGGGTGATGTGAATACACAATGCACAAGTTAAAATCTTGAGCATCCTTCACGCTGTTGGGTCTCCCCCAACTTGATTTTGTGCTAGTGAGAAAAGAGGATATATCCAAGTGGAGAAGAAAACAAACCAGCCCTGTACATAACAGGGCTACAATGAAACATAACATAAGCTACCATGAAAAATGTATAAAATAAGCACCCTTTATTTCCCACAGGTCCTGCAGCAAAGCTGGCAAAGATCTGCATTACCTTTCTAAGGAAAAAATAAGCATTAATTTTAAAAAAATTTCTTGAGTGTTTAAGTTAAAAAGCATTTGAATCGAGTTACAAAAAAAATCATATACAAGTTACTTTTGTCATCTGTTTAATGTAAACTGAAGCAAATCGTGGACAAAGTAAAAGGCTAAGATCTAGTAGAAACTTGGCAATGAGTTTGGGAATGCAAAAGCCTTGAGAACTGTGTATCTGGATCATGCTGTCATCCAGTGCTGAAATATCTCCAGAGTCACCTTCTCGACCTTTTGCTGCATGTGATACATTTGTCATTCTGCTGCACGTTGTGAATTCACCTGGCTCAGATTTATGCACATATAAACATTATAATGAGAAGGAATTACTGCTGCTACCAGTGGATGTGTCTGGCCGGTTGCCAGGGAGTTCACTTGATTGCTGGGGAGATGCCAGCGTTTATGAAAAACGCGTATTCTTTCAAATCACAAAATTGTTTGTGATTGAGGGGGAATTATGAATAGCTGCAGTGTCTGCGGTGGCCAAATGAGTTTACTCTGAAATCAGTGCTTGGCGCTCTGATTGGCAAACCGCTCGACTGCTCTGGAGGATTTTGGGCCTGATTTTCTGCTGCGCAGAGAGCTGCTGGTTGGGACTTGGCTTGGGCAAATTGGGTCTGGCCCTGGGAAGACCCTTTGCCAGTGTCTGTGCAGCCAACAGTCCCGCCAGGTTGCTCCACTCTTTGCTGTCTGCCGTTCCTTGCTGAGCTGGCTTCTGCTGCTAATGAGTAGTGGAAAAAATCTTTGGTCTGGAAGACATCTAAGAAATATTCTTTATTTCCTTTATTCGATCCTGACACCTCCCATTTACCACCTGTGATCCTGCCTTGGTTTGGCTGCTTTACTTTGGTTTTGTTAGTTTGGCTAGTCTCTCTTTGCCTTCATGTGGCTGATAGTGGATATTCAAGAAGTCTGAATGGTGGCTGACCCAGACTGATTGATCCCTGCCATCAGTGGCCTCCAGGGCTGGAGTTGCCCTAAGGCTCAACTCTTCTGCTCAAAACAACTCCTTGATGGTTGCGCTCAGTATTTAGTCCTGGCTTTTAAGGGTAAACACAAATGCCTTTTCTTATCATTTAACGAAGAGTTGTTAACTCATGATTAGTATTGCCTATATTGTTCTTAACGCCACTAACTGGAGTAGCTAATAGATATAATTGCTTTAGGATTTATTTCCTCACCTTGAAGTACAACTGAATTCTTCTGATGAGAAACCTACTGCCAGTTCTTCTTCTGAACCCAAATAATTATAACTTCAGATAAAAGAATTCCCCATAACAAAAACTTCCTCGGTAAGAAATGAAGCATTCAAATTCACTTCTTGAAATATGTGTAATTCTACCCCAAAACAATGTTAATATTGTTGGCCTCCTGGAGAACTGTTGCATCCTCAGCTCCTCAGATCCGTGGCTACTTCAGCTGCCTGTTGATGATGATTCAGCTGTTGGTTTGTTTTCAGGTGCTGATTTGTTTTCAGAAGGTAATAAAACACACTGAGAAGGATAAGACCTAGGAACTGCTCACTGGCTCTGCGGGTTGTTGCCTTCTCAGATGCTGCAGAGGCGAGCTGTGTCAGCAGTGTGCAGGATGGCTTGAGCAGATGTGTGGAAACGTACCACCTTGCATGGTCCCCGTGATGGTGGCGCGTGGCTTTCTCCATCTGTCTCATGCAGGCGTGGGGATGCCATCTCCTAGTCACTCTGATTAAGCAGCTGGGACTGCAGGGTGATGTTAGATTGACTTTCTCCTGAGAAACTGGGGGTGTCACATGTGGGAGTGGGAAACGGCTTCCAAATTTATAACTGCTGCATGTCAGGGTGACTTACTCACTGGAAAAGGAAGGACTTTTTCATGGCAGGTAGGATTTTTAATGTTTTAATAGTGATTAAGAGAATCAGTACTAAATAAAATTAATAAAATAAATCACTACAAAATAAGGGAAGTTGATGATCTTTGCATTTGACCCAACTGGGCTCAGCAGGTACTCACTGGCTACGTTTCCAGTTTCAGTATGGTTCAAGGATGTCATTGGGATATTTTGATTTCGAGGTGTGAAAGTGAGAGGACAGCATGAACGCACATAAAATAAAGCTTTCTTAAGAGGTATGTCTTCAGAATACTGTAAATGGATTAGTAATTAACTGGTACTTCACTTTAAGATACCTGAAATCTAAGCAGCTTAGGTCAGGTAAGGGTTCTTATTCTCTGGTATGTGTGTGGTTTCCTTTAAATCTCTTTAATGTTTGTAAGGACTGTGAAGAGGAAAAAAGGGAAGGGTAAGGGAGAGCAAGTCTGAGATGTATGAACTGCATCACACTAAAACACATACAAGCAACCACTTAGGATAAATACAATAGGCTAAAGCAAGCCAACTGATACTGCAAGAAAAAGCAGTTCTTAAAGCAAGTAGGAGCTCTTCCTTTCCCTGCTGTGCAAAGGCTGCTACCCTGGGTAAGCTGATTTCATTTTACACCCCTTCACACCCACACTGGTTTCTCTGGCTACGGTGCCAACCAAGAGTGGCTGTCCCGTGTGGAAGTCTGCCTTGTAGGTGTCTGAATGTAGGTGAGAGTAATCTCACTGCATATGTCATATGGTCCATAGTAATAGGAAGAGGTTTTCACTGGATCCTTTTCCTCCATTTCTGAGCTTTAATTACTGTTGCAAGCATCTGCTATTGGCTGGGCATCCTCCTGGCAAAATTCCTGAAATGTGTTCTTATAGTTTGCTGAGAATGAATTCTGGAAAAAGTTGGGAATTTCTATGCAAAGCTTACCCCAAATCACATGTTGCATGCATTTTCCATAAAATATTCAGAGTTTTTTCCTGTTCTACTGTAATAGTAGGTAAGCACAACTTCTTGTCCCTCCTACAGATACAGCATACTTGTTCTACTGCTAAACTCCAAAAAAACCCCCAGCATTATAACTTTTTTGAGCGTGTGTCCTGGTTTCCAGAGGGACAGGGTTGATTCTCCCCTGGCTCTATAATTCACAGCCATTCCACCCCACGTGCGCCAGGCCCAGGTGGCAGCAGGGAGCTGGCCGGGAAGGGGAGGGGCCACAACCGGAAGTGGGCCTGGTGATGTCACAGCGTAGGCGTATAATCTGGACGGGCTTCGGTCAGTATCGTGCTGGTGTTTGTACCATCCATCCGTGTTGCTGTTTCCCTGTAATACCTGTTGTTCTGGTAAACAGTTTTTGTCCCAACCCACGAGTCTGCCTTTCCCTTCCCATCCTCTCCCCACTGCTGTGGGGCATCAGAGCCAACGGGCTGCCATGTGGCGCTTTTGTTGCCGCCGATGCCAAGCCACGACAGCGTGACAGTAACAAAATCTCTCCATTTAATGCTGGAGCCATATTAATTTTTTGCATCTATTTAATGAAGAGGGTGTTGAAGGTTCTCCACTTTATGGCTTTTGCAGCCAAAGTCCAGGTACAGTAACTGATGCATTCGAATGGTGAAGAACCAGTTTCTTGGCTGCGGCAATCATGATTGCATATGGCTTAACTGAAGATGAGTACTGTGCATTGGAAGATATGTCCCTGCCTGCAGCCATGAAATTTCCAAAGCAGGACTGGGACCCGAATGTGATTATAATGTAAGTCAGAATGTAATTATGAATGCAGGAGGGGATGTGGGAGTACAAACTGTGTTTGATATGGTAAAATCTCCAGCATGCTGTAGTTCTCAGCCTGAAGTTCTGTGCTCATTGAAGATTTCCAAAGTTGGAGATTTGGAGGTGCTTTAATGTGAAATATTTATTTATACATTACAAAGAAAATAATGGCCTAGGAAAAAAACGAACAACACAGGGAAAGTGTTCACAAAACACCAGGATTAGGACTGTAAAAAATTGCGTAGAAAATTGCTTTCAGTCCACAATTTAGCCCCAAAGTGGCATGAGTTCTCAGATGTGACAAGCAATCGCTGGCTCCTCTTAGATTCTATAGGAGCTGCTGAGTGCTCAGTGTGTGTTTGAAAATGAGGACACTGATTTAGGCTTCTGTGTAGGGACTTAATGGCCTGATCTGAGGCATCGACTTCAGAAAGTTTTGACTGGATTCATATAAACCCTTCAAGTCAGAGTATATAATTTCATATTTTCCGTGGCCAGTCAGAGACTTAACTCCAGTTTTGCATTTCATATGCAGAGATTGCTTATTGCTGTGGGAGGAAGGGAAGCATCTTCAGCAGTGTTGTTCTGAGGACTGGTCAACCTTTTAAAACTCACTGGGTATTTCTGCTCCTGCAGGCTGAGGGTAGCAAAAAGCTGAGTGGATGCTTGATGACAGCTTGCGGACGAGCTGACTTGGCAGCACCTTGGCTCCCACCCTTGCCAGTGAACAGAACTGGAGGTTCCATGTTGCAAAGGGTATTCAGAGGGCTTAGTCCCACCAGCTCATTCAGCTAGAGGTATGTCATTCCTGGCAGGCATCTGTTCCAACCTGCTCTTACCAGCATCTGATGACGGAGATTTCTCAGCCTCCCTGAGCACTCTCACTAGTGCGTCATGGTGGGTACTGTTCAAAAGCCTGCCCTCAGCCCTTCTGGTGTTCACTCTGACTCTCTTTGCTGACATCATAAATCATTACTTTTTTCCCTTCCTCTAGATAGATAATAACTAGATGGTCCCTTTCTAGTTTTGTAAAGTCCTTCTCATAACTGACCACTAATAAGTCTTCCTCCAATCATCGTGCAGAAATGTCAAAAGAATTATGACAAATGTGTCATGTATTTTCTGCTCCTTTGACACTTTTGGCTCTCTCTAGTTGGCCCATAGCTTTCTAAATGCAGTATTTTGACTGAGGTCTAAGGACTGCTGGGTTTGCTGTTGTTACTCCCTGGGGATTTCTTATAGAGACTTCATTTTTCGATGCAAGTCTTTTTGCAGCAGCACCACTTTAACTCATATACATTTCACGGATCCTTACAAACATCACTGCACCACTGCCTTGCCCTTCCCTGTTTCATACGAGTACTTATCCTAAGTGTAGACCACTGCATTTTCTCTTCACTAGACTACAAGCTGGGTTACATTTTTAAGACTGTTCTTCTGGTTTGCCAAGATCATGTTCATTCTAGTTCAGTCTTTGAACTTCCTTAAAACTTTTGTCATCTGCAGAACTAGTGAGCGTGTTCTTTTCCATCATCCAAATTATTTATGAAAGTGTTCAAGTCGGCCAAGTCAAATAATTATAGAAAATATCCTTTCAATTTGACTGTGAACCACTAACAATGCTCTCTGAGGACAGAGTATCTTCTGCACTCTAGGTCATGTTTCCCTCTTTTTTAATGATTGTATCTGTAAAGAAAGCCTTGCTAGAGGCAAAATATGCATCATCACTCCTTTTTGAATGAGAAGAGAAACACAAGATGATCATGGATGGTCATGCAAGTTCTGTCTTGTCCTACTAGCTGATCCCATTAAGGCAGAGAAAAAATTGATGGATAGGCCAAGGTAGACGGCACGGGCAGAGGGGATTTTCGTTTGCACACTTCTTTTCCTCTGGGTCCTATGGGATTTAGATGACCAAGGCTAAGACAGAAAAGTGTATTCTCACGTTAGCCAGAGGGTAGGTGAGTCCATTTCTCCTGATTCCTTACGTGTAACTCTGTATCGCATCCTGACTGGGCTGCCTTTATACAAACTCAAGGCACTCTGGTGTTGACTGGACACGCTCTTATGCCACCCTAACAGCTTCGACCTACTAAAGGAGGCCTGGGACCTTGGGAGTCGAGCACCACGCTAGTGCTTTTAATTGCTTTCAACCAGGACTTGAAACGCAGCCAGAAAACGCACCAGCTCTGAAAGCTGCTGCTTCAGCAAGGCTGTATAAAAAGGAAATTTAATGAGGGGAACGTGGACGGAAAGCTGCTGGGGAACTGCTGCCAGGGCGCTGCTCAGCTTTAGCCCCTTCTCCTTGCCAGTTCCCTGCACAGTAAGATGGACGGTCCTTTGCCCCAACAGCCAGCAGTCTGTGGAGACACAGAGAGGGCACAAGGAAGCCAGCTCATCTCAGCCTGCAGGAGCTACAGCGATGGGAAGGAGCAGCGCGGCGGCGCGGAGGGGCCGTGTTGGGGCTGCCGTTCCTGCGAAGGGCCGGAGGGAGGGGCCTGGGGCCTGAGGACGGGCCGGGCGCGGCCCACTCGGTGGAAGCCGGCGGCCAGACGCCAGGGGGCGCTGCTGCGGCGGCGGGAGCTCCACCGCTTCAGCGCCACCGCCGCCCCCCAGGGCTTTGAGTCACCCGCAGCTGGCGGGGTGGTGCGGGGGACAGTCTTCCACCCACCGGGCAGTCAGATCCCTCTTTGTTTGGTGGAAAAGGAGCTCCGAGAGCGCCCGTGGAAGGCCTTGATGCGGGAGGTTGTGTGGGAGGGGAAACTGGGGCTCTCCGGGGGTACCTGCCCTGTGGCGCTGGGTGGCCTGGAGCTGGGCGAGGAGCGAGCTCCTGGGGCTCTGGCCAGGTTTTCCATCAGCAGGAGCCGGGTGCTGTTTGCCCCCAACACGGCTGCATCAGGACGATGCTTGGAAAAGGCACTCGTACCGGGCATGCTGGAATTTTAAGCATAACACCCGTGGAAGGAAAGCGTAGCCTTTACGCGAATGTGAACTGACTCATGCTAAATTCTGCAGGCCCAAAAAATGGCCTTCCGGAGGCATTGGCAGCCTGGGCTGGCCTGAGGGCGTAGCACTGACCTGCCCTTAGCTGGGGTGAAACTGGGGTTTCACAAAGTGCTTCCAACCTGTGGTCCCTGTCTGGTAAGTGACCTTGAAAAGCTGTAATGGTAGAGGAAGGGGAAATCCTGTCAACTGAGCCCCACCTATAAGCAGAATAATGCAGAGGGTGAACTTCAATGCGTCCTTGGATTTTGCATCCCACATAAATTAGTGATGAATCATAACACAGCAACAATTTCCAGTCCCCATGACTGCCCCTCTTCCCTTGCTTATCTGCTGGCTGCTGCCTTGCTTTGTGCTAAGCAGGTCACTGGACCATAATAGTTCAGCGGTTCTTGCGCAGACAACATGAAAGCACAGGCTGGGGAATGAAAAAAAGAATAGTGCTACTAATTATTAAAAGCATGGGACAATTAAAACTGTAAAAAGAAGAAACTTCATACCGTGAATGTTAGTTGCTGCTAACGGGAAGCATCACGTATAAATAACATTCCCATCTGGTTAAATATTTTCCACTGGAAGGTAATTCCTGACTACATGATTTTTCCTGAAGCAGATACTGTCTCCTGCTTTGGCCTTATGCTTTCCTGTGGAGGCATGCTGTCCGTCGATAGAACATAGTAAGGCATATTAAGTATTTTACACCATTTTCTTAATTGATATTCATAACCCTCCAACTCTTTCATAGGGAGCAGAGAAGGCAGAGCTATGAATTAAAAGCGTCTGTGTATGTCATGAATACAAAGAATGTTGATTTCTAATAGTTTCACCTTACAAGGTATAATATAAGCTAAGCTGGAGAATAATGCCAGTTGCTTCATCTCATGAGGCACTTGACTCACCTTTGTACTATCAGAGAGCAGATTTTCAGTTGAATTGAAGTGCAATAGTGGAACTAGCAATAAGAATAATTCCTACTTTTGTATTGTTTCAGTAAGTGGTGCTAAGGACCTGTTCCTTGGTTCTCTCTTCTGTACTTTCAGGGTGAGTTAGATGGATCTGACATTCACAGCTTGTTAATCACCAGAGCCCCAGGTAAAAATAACTGGATACTTTAAGTGCTATAAAATTTTCTACTGACACTTAATAACACCCTGGATGTTTTTCTTAGCTCTTGTACAGTGTGTGCATTGTAGTAGTTTCATCATTGCGGTATAAACGTGTCTTCGGCCACATTGAGATGGTGCAGGAAATGGGGTGGATCTTTGAGGCTGCAACAATGGCTCTGAAAGTTTTTGTTACATCTGGTAATTTCATTCCAACCCATTTTATTCAGTTTATTGTGAGTGGGGAAAAATACAGTCCTTGAAAGTGCAGTGTTTCAAGCCATACAGAATGGAGCTGTGCTGTAAGGAGTGTTATGGACTTCAGTGTATCATACCACTCTTTTCCAGGGAAGGACAAATAATATGTAAATTTAATTTGTTTACTTTTAGATTCTGTTCCTGTGTTGGCATCAGGGACACAGTTGCATTCACTTGGTATTTTTGCTTTCAGTTGCTGCTCTCATAGCAAGAAGAAAGATGGTTTTGGAAATGGTGTATTTCAGTTGGTAGGATTGTTATAGATTGAAGGACTACAATGGTGAAGAAGGGGACAATGGTCTTCAAGTTTTATTTTGTTTTTATTTAATTTACACACCCATTTTGACACTAAAATCAGAAATTGCCTAGTCTGATTTCTGCTATGTGTATTCAGGGTGCTCTTGCCTCTAACTAGAACAAAGCTAAGATAAAATAGGTAGGCTCTGTGGCCAGCCTTCTGGAGAGCAGCTAAGACATCTCAATCTTCACTGTTACTTGGTGTTACAGGGCACTGATTGCTAGATAATATTTTCATTGTTATAGATGTGATAAGCCTCTGCCAGAATTTGTCTGCATGCAGCTGCATGGATCCATCTCAGATTGAGAGGGTTTGCTAACTAGCGAATACTGGTTGGACAACGTTCCCACCTGGAAACCTGGGAAAATTAAACCGAACTACCTGGTGCTTGACATGTTAATTTTCCTCACTTGCAAACACAAATCAATTGGTTTAACAAGCAATACTTTATTAAAGGGAATTAAGTTCCCCTGGCTGGTACTGCTTTCATCTGCCCACGTGATCCCAGAAAGCAGATGCTTGGCTTTCATTTTTCTATAGATGTAGTGTTTTTACATGCCAGAAAGCCAGAGAGTACCCATAAATGCTGATGGTGATCCAGTGGGAGATCCTGCCACTTCAGGTGTTCACCAGTGTGGGCAAGGGCTGCTTTATCAGAGCCCTGTGTTGTCTGAACTGGGGAAATTCATGATTTCACGACCTTTTTTGGGTGTCTACTAGGGACCTCTTTCATACTGCGTAGCTTCATTGTCTCTGGGGAGATCATCTGTCATTCACTTCAGTGCTCAGGCTGGCCCAGACCACGACATTGTGACTGTAAAGCACTGGAAAATGCTGCAGACCTTGTCCGTGCATTGTTCATTGCATTCCTTGCATTGACACTGCATGACGTAAATTCGTTCCTGGATATGCAAACTGCTGTAGTTGTACTTGTTTTAGTTCTAGGGAATACATATATTGGAGGAAAAAATTCATACGTCAGGCATGCCTTTGAATCACAGCACACTCCCATATTAACAGTTCAACATTTTAATATTGCTGTGGCAGTATTAAAAAACAGATTTATACATCCTCACAAACACCGGTATGTGAAAATTTCCCTCTAAGCTCAGAGAAGAGGCTAATTTATTTTTACTCTAGGTTAATGCTGTTCAGCATCATGAGCAGCAGCACTAGCCACAGCTGATGTCACAGAGTCCATGGCTAACAAGCAGCAAAGAAAACCAGTGTTTTCACAGCCTTGTAATGCCCTATTTATTTATGTAATGGATTGAATGTCATGTACAGTTTCAGACTGCACTTAGCTTTTCTCAGCTCCCTTGATCTGTCTTGCAGCTGCAGCGTACGGTTCTCTCAGCTGCTGTTGCTGCCTCTCTAATCTGTGCTTTGATTTTGTAGGCATTTCTTATCTACTGGTTGTGGTCTGTTTGACACGTCCAGCTATGAAAGGAAAAACAGACTGTTGAGAACTCGTGTGATAACGCTTCTGCCCCAGTATAAAGGAACTTTATGTTCCTTGGAAACTTGCCATTTGCGTGCAAAACTGCATGTCTTAAAAAACCGAGTTATGAAATGCCAGTGTTACCTTAATGTAGTTTGTACTTGATTTTCAGTGGGTATGAGCTGATGTATCTCTGTTGGTATCGTTGGAGCTGTGTGTTGTCAGAGAAAACCTCAGAGCTGTGTAGTTCCTGGAGCTTTGCAATGACCTGGTTTTACTAAACCTGTTCATGATGGTTAATATTTTTGCCTGTTTGTTTGTATTGTGAGGGCTGAGCCCAGGTTCCCTAAGGCTCAGGCTGACCCTGGAGACAAAACCCTGGAGTCAGAAGCTGCACTGAACGTTGTGGGATCCAGATGCCTGAGCGCAACCAGTGACTTACCACACTGCCCATCTTGCCACTGCCTGCCTGCAAGGGGTATAGAGGCTGCCCCTCCAGCTGAATTGGGGTGGGTTACAGGGTTGTTCCGTGCCATGGGCACAAGTTTGCAGAACTGTAGCCTTTGGTGCTGTTCATCCTGAGCAACAGTGCTGGCCTCGTGAAGTGGCCCTGGCACTGGAGCCACATGTAACTGCATGGGAAGCTTGTCTGTCGTGAGGCACAGTCTCTCCTTCTCCTCTGCAGCTCTTCGTCTTCAGCCCAGACTGTTTTATCTAGGCTCCTCCAGCTTTTTAGTATATAAGTTTATTTTTTTTTCATGCAACTTATAGTTACTTTGATGTTCATAAGCAGGCTTAAAATTTGGCTGCTTTGGTTTGCCTCTAGGTCTGTTCAGGAAGCCAACTACCAAAGCCTACTCTGACCAACATTTTGTCTTCTGACCTGAAAAAGCTGGTGCGAAAGAAAACAGGCTGCTTCTGCTTTGCCTCTTGCTTTCCTGTGGTCTCAATGACAGAAGAAACCTGCTCCTTCAGTGGCATAAGGCTACGGGTAAGTGTTTTGCTGCAGCTGTGATATACATAACCAGCTGTTCATCTTCGCTAAGTAGGGAAGAAAATCACCCAGAGGAGCGATGGCTCTCCCTGAGGCAGTAGCTGACGTGGATTTATGAGGCTGTAGCAGACATAATCAACCTATTTAGTTTTCCCAAAGCAGGAAGCGAAGCTCTCTTGTGGGAACAGGCCTTCTTTACCCTTAAGCAAAATAAATCTTGCTTCCTGGGTGATTCTGCTAGATGGGAGCAGAAAACTGGGTGTTGTGCTGCTTTGGCTGCGGGAAGCTTATTTGCCTACTTATGGAACAAGATCTGCTGATGATGCTCAGGGCTTTATTTCACCTGGCAGGTATCACAGTCTATCCTAAACCTTTGGAAATAGGTTTCTAATGGTTACTTACCTGCCTGAGGAAAAGACAGTACTCATTCTTTCTTTCTCACTACCTTAGGTTCTAAGCTAGTACTAGTTTTTCTGAAATAGAGTGCTGCTTTTCCCCAAGAGGTGACCCTCATCAGCAATGACTCGTTTCAGCAATGCTCCCTGAGTAGATGGTAGTGTTCAGGTACAACCAAAGCTGTTGGACCTGGGGGCTTGTTAGAAAACACACTAAATCTATGGCAAATAGTGCCCAGGTGAGCTGTGCTGTTCATGATTCTGCCGTTTTCTTGTTTGAATTGTTTGGAGAGAGCAGTGCAGGCTGAGCAAGGAGGGATGAGGGCGAGCCAGGGTACAGGAAAGTGTGCGTGCATGCGTGCATAGCAGTGGCCCTTAAGAGGGAGATCTTCACCTCTCACGAAACTTAGGAACACGGAAGCTATTCTGAGAGCAATGCTGTCTGTGCCTCTCATTGTTTGGATGCTCACTTATCGCTGTGAGGCAAGTGCCTGAATGCAATCCTCTGGAGGGAAAACCTGTTGTTTCTACTATTTACTCTCTATTGTGGTAGTATCTGAGAGCCACAGTCATGGTTCAGAGCCCTCTTATGCAGGGAATTGATTATGAGCAGGGCTGGGATGAAAGGGGACGATTCCTCAGAGACAGGCTGAAGTTTAGCATTTTTCTCAAGTTTTATGGAAAAAAGCATTATTTACTAAATGAGTGACAAATATGTCGGTATTTATGGCCAACATGAGCAATGTAGCTCCTTTCAGCATTTGACTTCAGGTTGCGGGCAGTGGAAGGCTGAGTCCTGGGTAGAGAAGCTTCTAAGTCAAGCTCCAAAAAGGTTACTGCATTCAGGTGGCACATTTCAGTGGCAAATTCTGTCATTTTTAACCTGTGCTTATGGTTTCAGAAAATGTTGAGGTAAAGCACAGGTTTGAGGAGATGTGTAAGTCATCTTCAAGGAGCAAAATATTCGCTATCTGTCAGGAGATCGAGTAAGAGCGTGTTTAAACATTTGCATGGTGCAGGGTAAGGAAGTTGGTAAATGCCTGTGGAAACTTTCATTGTTTTCTGTTAAGTGTGACCTTTTCTTACCCCTCTTTTCTGTTCTGTTTTGTTGGCTGATTTTGTGGTTGTTGGGCTTTGGTTGTTTGGTTTTGGTTGTTTTTCAGGTGTTTTTTGGTTTTTTTTTTTAAAACTAGAAGCAGCTCCTTGGGAGTTGCTGCAGATCTACTTCAAAATTTCTTTGTAAAGCACTGGGATTTTTTGCTTGTCTAATTCATGCTGAGAAGCAGCATAGTCTGCAGGAAGCACCATTAATTTCAAGGAACCATTCAGCTTTAGTAAGGCTGATTAGTTGAGAGTATTAGGTGAGAGGTTTTGCAATACTGAAACTGTCAAGCTATTACCAAATTTTACATTGATTTTTACCGATTGTCAGATTTTTGACAAGTGTTTTAATTGTTGACTGGAAAAGGAAATGAGTATTCATGCTCTTTCTTTTGCTGCCTCTCTATTTAGAGAGAGGAGTAATTCATTATCTCACTGACAGAAAACAATTAAAGTGTTGCTTCTTTCATCACTGCATGATAATGGAGTAAAAAAATGGTGTCTCCGACCTGAAGTTCTTACCAGAGTTCTTGGGAGGGAGAGGAGTACTGCGTGCAGCTGAGCTGGCATAAGAAATGCCTCATTTGTCATGTGCTAGGGGGTGATTGAAATCTCCCTGTAAGCTACTCTATTAGATGTGCTTATATACTACTGCAAAAAAAAATGCAGGCTGTAGAAAATACCACTGCAAGCAAAGCCTGAATATAGTAATATTTGTAGGCAGTGCTCCACTTATCTGGCTGAGAGCCACCTTTTTATGATACAGGCGTCAGTGTTTGTTTAATGTGTCCCTTATCAAATCCAAAAGCTAATATTTGAGTTAGTCCTCCATGATGATAAACAGGAACTGTTTGAGTGAGAATTAAGATAATTGTGTATGATACTCCTCAGCACGGTATCTGGGTACTTCACCTTGAATCCAGAGAAATGTCTTGCAGATGTGTATTCAATCTGTGTAGAGAGAAAGTTATTTTAAAAGCTAGTTCAGGTAGTGAAAGTATGTGGGGAAGTTATAGCAAAGAAATGAAAGGCAAAGCATGCTGAAGTTGGTTTGAATCCATCAGTTAATTCTCAAGTCAGACTTTTAGTCCTGAAGGTGGTAAAGAAACTGTCTTTTGAAGAAGCTCAAATAGGGCTTCTGTATTCCTACAAACAAGAATTCTGCAATCATAACCTAGCTGTGCATGGGAGCCTGGTCCCTCGTCATCTTTTCTGCTACACAGCACAATTGGAGCTTATGCAGTTCTGATGTAGTATGAACATCACATAGCATCAACTAAAACAATACGCATTATTGACATTCCTTTTGTACCAAATCTGAAGCATATCAGCCACAAGAAAAGACCTAAAGTCTGAGAAAGAAATTAACTCCTGAAACCAGGATACTCAGTTTAACCACTGATGATTTTGTTTCTGAAAATGGCACTTTTGAGTACCTTATGTACAAACTCAGTGAGTTTTGAAGGCAAGCAGCAACATAAGGACTCTTACTGTATGGTCAGGATAAATGTAAATGGATGGATGGTGCAAATAAATGATTCCAGGATGCCACTGCTCATGTCAGGACTCCACCTCCCTGCCCCACCCCCCCAAAAAAACCCACCCCAAAACCACCAACCAACCAATCCTATAGTTATAGTTTAGCATCGGTTAGTAGAAGCCTGGTGTCAACAATCTGATAATGCAAATCAGAGTGGTAATGGTAGTGAAATATGGATGGAAAACAAGCAAGAAATTTAGAAAGCTGCAGCCACAGCAATGCCTCTTGGGAAAGGAACAACAACAAATGATCACTGTACTAAATCCAGTTAAGAATGAAACTATAAAATATATTAAATGTAGCAGGCTTTTTCTCAACAGGCAGTAGTCATGTAGCATTCAAAGCTGTACATGAAAATCTGAAAATATCACATAAAGAGGATTATTGTGAAAAAATATTTCCAGTAGTCAGGAAAAAGGAACCATTTCTTACTAAGGGCGAGCTTCAACTATTAATATAAGAACAATAGTAACTGTTAATGCTGATAATCATGAACATTTGCTGTCTTCGGTTCTTCCCAGGCTCACCACAGGCTTTGTCAAGTTAAATGCTGGGAGGAAGCAATGTAGCTGGAATTTGCTGGAATGCATTAGGTGGAGAAGAGGAAACTCTGTTTCCTGACAAATAAGGTTTCAGCTAATGCTTTTTTGCAGTATTTGGCCAGCTGCATTGTTGAGTGAAAATGACATTTGGACAAAAATGGCACAACTCACTGAATAATATATAATCTTAAAGAATGTTTCCATCGTAGTGGGGCTGTGCGAGTAGGCTAAAGCCTCATCCTCACCTACACAAAGTAATTATTTTGTGTAAGCTTCTTGAAATCTATGAATTTCAGGAATGTCAGAAAAACATCTTGCCGCTACTCCCACCTCCAGTCCCAGTGGTCATCTGGACGGCAGAGCTGTGGCAGGAGAATTGCTGCTGGCGACAAATCTGAGCTTTGCCCAGGGCCCCAGTGGATGGGCGCTTGTATCTTGGAGAGGCCAGCACATGCCTTGCTGTTGAGTCCACGGGCAGTAATTCACGCCACTTTCCCTGGAGGATTTAAACCAGAATAAAACCACTGCAGAGTTTAGCTGATCCCGTCTGTACTCTCGTATTGAAGTCTTGTACAAAGAAAAGGAGAACAGACAGCGTTGTATTGTATTGATTATTAAGATTTATAGAGCCAAAATACTCCTTCAGATTGCTCCAGTAGGATGGCATCAAAGAGGAATTTTTGCCACACTTTCTGCTATAAGAAGCAAATCAGATGAGTTCTGAGTAGACAGTTTTTTCTCCAACTTCAGTACCTCCTTCAGGTAAAACATTTACCAGATGTATTATTTTTGTTATTTAAATTGCAATCTGAAGATGTACTTTATTCTGTTTCTTGGGATAGGTTAGGCATTAACAGAGCAACAGTGGAGTAATACCCCCTGCAACTACATTGTTCATGCAGGCAAAACTCTCCAGCCGTGTTGCCTAACAGTATTGTACAGGCAGAGATGATCTCACCCTGTCTGCGTTTTGAGCTGACCAGGCTTCATATGGATGCAGTTAGTGCAGTGCCCCATCTGAGCTAATAGGAGACATGGCATATTAGCTTGGGGCAATGTCTGACATCTAACATGTCTTCCAGTTGGCTTGAAGTGAGCTTGCGTCTGTCTCTGGGTGAACATTGCCTCTGCCTGAAAAACATTGTGCAAAACTGTGTGTGAAAGACTTGCAGAGTGATTTTGTGAAATCCTTATAAAGGGAAACACTCTCTGTGTAATATGAAATTACTCCTATTAGAGCTGCAGCTTGAGTAACTCCTGTACAATCAACAGCCACCAATTCAAGTTCTCGTCTCTAATTTTCTCTAAACACCTTTAGATTTTGTTAGTCTCCCATTGCTGGCACAGATTTTGGCTACTGTCACATCATGCAAAAAAGGGGCTACCTGAATTTGTTTAGTTTTTCAGGATGGATGCTGAATATCAATATAACATTGGCACTATAAGAAATGTCAAGAGGAAAACTTTTGAAGATCTTTGTCTTTATTACTTTATAGAATGAGTTATAGATGTGCAGATGGCTTCAAAATTAATGGGACTTGGATGTCAAATAGGTTTTTTAGGGTTTAATCCTTAATCCTTCTACTAAATAGTAAGGATGATATACAAGTGTGCATGTAGAGATACATGTGTCTCACATGTATGTATATATGTGCTTGCATATATATGCTCAAATATATGAGACAGATATGTCACTGTAGAGTTGTGTGGCAAAGCAGCGATACAACTGAGTTTCTACTGTTATTTTCATCTCTCAGCGCATCTCCCCCTTCCTCTTTTCTGTAGAAGCACTAAAATTTGACAGCAGCAGTCAAGTAGGCGAGGAGACATTTCCCTTTTGGAGAGTTCTAATCCGTGTTTTCCTTCCGTTGGCTCCAAAGCTGTTCAGTATTTTGTCCCTGTTTCCCTCTTCTGTGTGAAAACCAATCCAAGTATGGTAGATATGGAAAACCCTGTATCTATTAACCTGCATCCTGTGAGACGTTAACAGGAATTAGTAGTAGAGCCCTTCATTTTATAAGAGTAATGTAGCGAACTGGAGCGCTTCTGGAAAAGTACAAGAAAATGCCAGGAAACAACCTAGGAGATGTTGGGAGCGGAGCAGGAGAAAGCCGCTCCTGATCTGTGGGGGGTGTGGTAAGAATGGGACTTGGGTACGTTTGTGGCAACGTCAGAGCAGAACCTGGCCTCTGCCGTGTGAAGTGGCAGAAAGGCACCACTAAAAAAAGAAACTGAGGAAAGCCAGAAAGAACAAGCTGTTTCTCAGCAGATATGTGAAAATGGAGCAACTCCCATGGGAGGACAAGCATGAAGGAGAAGTGGCCCAGCCAGCATGGCTGCCTCGTATCTTAATATAGCAGACTTCTTGGCAAAGCAAGGGGGTGAGGCCCGGTGGAGGAGGAGAGCTGGGTTTGCTTTCCCAAAAATGTGTTTGCAATAGCAAAGAAATCCCGCTGGCTCTGTTCCAGCAAACTGTTAGTATTCAGTGATCTGGCAGTGAAATCCAGCTGTTGGAGGTGCATTCCTCGGTGCTTTTTGTAGATTCTGCCTGCCCCTTGTCCATAGGTGGTCCGTACTCAGTGGTGGATTAGCTAATTGTCTGGACAAGAGGAGGAGGAGACCCCATCCTGCTGTTAGCAGTGTCTGTCCTCTTCCCCTGCAACCCTCCTCCTTCTTTTTTGGAAGCAAGTAGGCATGGCAAATGTGTGCTGTTGCGTGAGCATACACCAACGAGCAGGAGTCAGCCCAGAATTATTTTCTTTGTAAGCACTGCAGAGCTGGGAAGGGGCTGTTTCCAGCATGGGCTCCAGCAGGCTCAGGCTGCTCTGTTCTGATGTGTGTGAATACGACTATTCCTGACTAATTTCTGTCCCTCAAAGTTAACAGAAATTCCAACTAAAACAAAATATTTCAAGCGAAACAAAAAGCATTGACAACATTGCACAATAAAACCAATTTCTAGACCTAAATCATGGGTGCTGCCTCTGCAATACAGATTGGCAGGTAAGGAGATGATAAAATAAATACTGTGCTCTTTCCTCACAGCTGCTGTCTGTTTAATGGCAGCTATCTCACAGTCATTTCTGACTCCCTGCTCTCATTTCTATTATTTTGAAATGTAGACCATTATTGGCTTTTGTTTTTCTTTGTTTTCTCTGTTCTGTTGGTGCCTCTTGGTTCTGTCCCATCCTTTACTTTGAGGTCTTTTTCTGCATTCTGGGCACTCTGCTGGGGTTTCTTTCTCGGCAGCCTTTCAGCTCCTTCCTCCCCGTTCCCCACCATTTCCAGGAGCTCCTTTCCTCACACGCTCCCTCTCTTGTACACACCCCACCAAAGCATTTCTTACCCACATTTTCCTGTTTGTTTTCTCTTCCCACACACTTCTGTCTCGATTCCTCCCTCCACTCCCACCTGAATGTCAGCTATTGATGCCCCATCCCTGGAAATGTTTAAGGCCAGGTTGGATGGGGCTTTGAGCAACCTGCTCTAGGGAGAGGTGTCCCTGCCCATGGCAGGGGGGTTGGAACTTGATGATCTTTAAGGTCCCTTCCAACTCTAACCATTCTGTGATTCTATTGTATCATCAAGAAGCAACGGGAACTGATAAAAAAAGCAATCTGATGGACTGGCTTTTAGGCTTGGATTTATAGGATCCTGTCAGTCTATTTCATTTTTAGTGAAAGAATGTAAAACAATTCCAAAACCCATAACAACTTTTCCAGGTTCTTACCTTATTTGAAACTGTATGTCATGAATATTCCATATTTATGTCATACATAGCGTTTTGGAGCTACTGCAATAACAAGAGCTTGTTTTAATTGAGATCTCCATGATGTTAAACCTAAACCAGAAGTGCATACTTCCATGTACTGCAGGCTTTTCCTTTATTTGAAGAGGTGTGCACTGGCATGCAGATGATGCAATCATTCTTCTGAAGAGCTTATGCCTGGACATGCAAACAGAAACCCCCTTCTTTTCAAATATATGTAGGTCCTATTTACACAGGTCTTCCGTGACCTATCACCTCTTAATGTTTTCAGTTATAACCTGCTCACTGACTTTCAATTTCCAGCAACTGTCAACAGTAAAATGGTAAACCTTGTAGAAAAATGAAGGCTATTTAAAAGAATTCACAGTGCATATAGCTTTCACTCTGATGGTGTGGAAGTGACAATTGCCTCTGCAAATGCAGACATCTTCTGCGTGTTCATAGTTTGTTTACTGCTAGTCAGATGTTCTCACTGTCCTTTTTTCCACGTCTCTCACAGCAGAGTGTTGAGTTGTAGTGATTCAGGGACCAGGCGGCTGGTTAATGCAGCTCATGTTGTCACCCTCACGGGGCTCATTTGCCTACAGGCATGTCAGAAGGAACAAGTAATATAAGGGCATATATAACTGTAGTTGGCAGTGTACTGAAAAGATGCTGAAGCTTGCTTTAAATGAATAGTGTAGGACATCAGGAGCTAAGTAGCTGAGAACTAAGATAAATTTGCTTGAATGGAGCGTTGTGTTTCTGTAGTTAGGCTGTGTCTGGTAGTTGATCTGAATGAGGTATGTGTACATGGGGTGCAGTGCAGACATCCCCTGTGTGCTAGTTGCACCTGACACTGGCTTACACATTTTCAGTATCCAGCACAGTTCATATCACCCGCACTTCTGCACAACATAAATGTGATGGGAGGGAGTAAAGAAGACAGAGCCAGACTTTCCGCACTGGAGTTAATGGCACAGGGTGCTACAATGACCTTCTGCTCAGGAATTTGAGGTTTGGGTTTTTTTTTCCCCAAAGCTTTAGGGATGAGTATACAAGTCTGTGGAGTGATGATGTTTGTTGGTGTTCTGGTCTTTAACTGTGCGCCTGCACAAGCCTGAACCTGCATCTGCTGCTTCATACCGGGCAAGGCAAGAGCAAACCTCGTATCCTTTGTGATAGTGCCATCTGGGTTTGGGTTAGCAACTGGGGATCACACTGCAGGGCAACAAGAAGGGCAGGCTTGTTCTCTCTCTCCCTTTTGGAGCATGACTATTGACTGAATGTGTGTGTCCTTGGGTTTGCTAATCTTCCTTCCAAATTCCTCTCCCACAACAGACACTATAGATTTACTGAGCGCATTACACCAGCATGCAGCTTGTTGTGTTGCAAGGAGAACGTAGGAGGTGGCCACACACACAGACACAAAACGAGTCTCACCATCTCTTGTGATGATCTTGTGTGATCATCTGTTAAGATATTCCAAGCAAGTTGTTTGAAGGCCAGATTTTCACTGAAGGGAGTAAAGAGAATCACGATTATTACTGAATTTGTGCTGTATATTGCAGTGGTGTCCTGGAGGAGAGGAAATGTTGAAGGGTTCAAACCTATTGGCTGTCAGAGGAGCGATGGAAGTTTCCAACCTTGCCACCACCAGTATAATATGGTTTCTAGTTTGGATCAGTTCCAGCTGTCAGACCCCAATTTACTAACCATGTTGTGAAAGACACGAATTTTCTTTTTGAAGGTCAGTATCCTTTAAGGTTATTGAGAGCAAGGAAACCTGTTCCACATTTATAAGGAAGACATTGCTGAGGGGTTTTTAGGAGCATGCGGTTATAATGAATAACGAATGTATAGTACTTCGTGTAGTGTTTAGCTCAGCCTGAGAAAGAGAAAATAATGGAAGTCTCTTCTTTCTGCCTGTGTGTTCAAATTCTGGAAAATCAAAGCTGTTATACTAGAGCTATATATCAGCTAATATATTTTAGGAACTGCGGAATGATCATAATTACAAAAAAGTCCTCCAGAGAGAAATTATGACTCATAGTTTATGTTCTCTTTAGTGTTGCTATGGAAAAGGAGGTTAGTGCCAGTGGTCATACAGCAATATTAATCTCTGATCTGAAAGAAAAATAAATAACAATCTCTAGCTTAACCCAAAGCAGACTTATTCTCAGTTACTGCAGCACACTCCATTAAAGGGGATAACCATGTAAGAAAAATTAAAGATGACATTGATTATCAGTTCTCAACATGCAGTTAGAGAGAGTTCTTTATTTGAATTAGTGCGTACTTCAGACTCCTGCATTCAACTCGGCAGAGTGAGAGGAAGGGGAAAAAAAGGCATTTTGATCAAAAGGAGGGCAGGAAAGATCAGCCTCTGCCGACAGCTGCAAGCATGCTGATTAAAATTTCTTTATGCATGCGGTTAGACTCAGCCTGGGGTTGATGCTGGTTCAAATGCAGATCCTGAAACACCACCCTAGCAACGGGCAGTTTAAACTGGTGGAAAGTGGCTATCAGCCTTTTTCCATTTACTTGGGAAAACGAGGGCCTTAAGTCAGAGACCGTGGATACTTCGGTACTGAGTCAGCACCCTCCGGGCAGCTCTGACAGTAGTTTCCTGCCAGTTGTTTAGTTGCCTAGGCAAAACCCTAACCAGGGCTGGGGCCAAACAGCTGCGTGCTTGCTTTGCTCGGGTGGGAAATCTCTTTCTTCGCGTGCAGGAAGCCTGTATGACACCTTCCTCTTGACACTCTGAGTGTGGTGGTCACAGTAAAATTTTTCTGCCTGAATACTCAACTTTGTTTTCCGGAGTTGGAGCGATGCTTTCTCCGTTGTGTGCTGTTACCGACAGCAAGGATCTTGTAGTCAGAACTTAGCTTGAAATTTTGCTCACAGTGCACCCTGCAAAGCAGGCTATAGCCTTCCTTTCTGCCACACTGTTTTATCTGCCGTGCTGATGGCAGTAAAACTTTTTATTCTGTTGATGAGCTAAGCAGATTGGACTGGGGAGATACACAGATCTCATGTCCTGTATCTATGCACACAGCTCTTACTGGTGGCCACAGGAGTTGTACATTTGGCCCAAAACCATCCTACAGTTCAGAGAGTCCATTGAGCCAGCTGAAGGCTTTTCACTGAGTGTCAGGGTTGGACAGTTTGCCCTCTAACAAATCGCTATTACTTCACTGATTTTTCTGAGTTTACATCTTTTTTAAGTGTGTGACTATCATCAGTCACATAATGGTTTGGCATTACAGCCTGTAACAACAAATGGTTTTCATTGCATGAGTGTAAAGGGCATACAGGTATATTTTACCTTCTGATCCTTTTCTTCTTCTCTTTCATCTCTTTAATCATCAAACGTGCATCAGCCAGGCCTGTATGAGGGCTTTCACTGTACTCTCTTATTTGACAGTGAAATGGTCCAGAAAGCCCGTATCTGTGCCTTTTCACAGAGGAGCCAGCTTGTGGATTAGCACGTGGGGGTCAACAGGATGCAATTTGCCCTTTTCCCTAAAAGGGGACAGAAATGTCAGCTGGTTTTCTGGCATTGAAAATGGAAGTATCAGCAGCCGTTGAGTGCTGCTAGTTTAAATATTTATGCCGTAAGGACTTTATCACACCCTCTTTCTTTGTGTAAAGCTCCTGCTGATTTTAGTGGAGGTCAAACTCTGAATCTGTGCAGCAGCGGAGAAGTCAGGTCTTCCAAGGAATAATGGTACAAGTGGAGTTCACAGGCAGGTGCTGTACCCATGTTACCGTGTCAAGAAGGGTAAACAAGCAGCTTTTTAGAAAAATAATTATGTAGACAAACCTGTCAGCACAAGCATGGAATACCCATGCATGTGCTTGACATCTGCCAGCTTGACAAGATCCAGGCACATACTTCAGATACTTGAAAGAATACAGTGCTGCTGGTGCCGCAGTCTGTCTCCTCCCTGAAACAGTAAGTTTTGCAGACTAATGTTTTTAGTCAGGATTCGAGAATAGAAGGAGAGGGGAAGAAACAGCTTGGGGGACATCTTGGGATCCTAGGCTTGCCTCTCCCTCTGTTTGTTAAGATAGCACAAAAGCAGACATTCATGAGTTGAGTAAACATTCTTCTCTCTTGCAAAACAGGCTGTCTTAGTTTTGTTAGGGCTACAGGTCCACTCATCCTTTTAAATGTGTGATTTTGATGGAGAAAACGTTTAATTCTAGCCTTGCAACTGATGGCTGTGTGTGTAGCGTAACCTGAAGTGGGTATTTGAATTAATTCTCACAGATGCTCAGTATCTGCATTTCCAATGGTTTTACTGAATAGCATTGTAATGCTCTTAAAACACTGCACATGGGATTTGTTTCAGCATCTCTAAAACTGGATAAAGCATGGCCAGGGGTATTGTTTGAATTAAAGCTTAGTAGGACAAACAAACCAGGCATATCCGAAAGCGAAATGTAAACATGATGCTAGGGTTCCTGGTTAGCACTTTGTGGCTTTGGGAAGTTGACAGCTGTTACATAAAGGTTAAATGTGCATTCTTTGGTCTGTCAGTAAAATTAAGCCTGCTAAAGACTATGTGGCACTCTAGAAGACAAGAGTTTAACTGTGTGCATAAACAGACTATACACTTCAATATAAATATGCTTTCAGGAGCTATTTAAAGTATTAGAAGTGTGCTGCAGTCCAACAAGAAATGCAGATAAAGCTAGCAGATTTTGGAAAGTGCCTGACTACATTCAGATGGGCTAGAGATCTGAGAAGTGTCTGGAAAGCAAAGCACTGGTGTCTGCATTGCTGAATAACAGCAGAGGTTGAGAAAGAAAATGATATAGGTACAAGGGGGACATGAACTGAAGTAATA
The DNA here is from genome assembly GCA_013400375.1 of Thinocorus orbignyianus. Lineage (NCBI taxonomy): Eukaryota > Metazoa > Chordata > Aves > Ciconiiformes > Thinocoridae > Thinocorus > Thinocorus orbignyianus. The sequence goes on from VXBW01007447.1 coordinate 166,477, forward strand.
AATGCTTGACCTTTAAATTTCATCTTTGCCAACTTCTCAGACTGCTTTTCCCAAAGACTGACATGGCTGTGTTTTATATTATGCTTTTATTTGTCGTATTTGTAGTTAGTTACAAGTAAAAATGATTTAAATCCATTGTAGTTAATACAAAATAAAAATATAGCTGCACGACTTATGCCACGATTTTTCTTACAAACAGTATCTTCTATATGATACCATATACTTAAGAGCTTAACTCTTAATAGTACTCGCCTACACTAAGCTCTTATTGACTAACTTCCAGTGTGATTTACTGGTTACAGATATTACTCCTGTGGAGTAATATCTCTTAATCATTTTATAATGGTATTTTTGCTGTAGTTTTTATTTCCTCTGTAATTTGTGGTTCTAAATACAAGTTGAAGGAAGCAGTATTTTAGTGCAATGTTAAGTATCAGTAGAATTGTATATATATAAAAAATAAAAATATCCCACTGCATAAACAGACAAGGATGTAAGGTAACTCCTGTGGGTATTGTGCTTCCCTTTCCTTCCTTCCCCCTTACCTTTGTTAAGTGATAGGAATGAACATTCATAGTGAACAAACTGCCCCATAACCTCTCGTTTTCAATTAATTTTGAAAAATTACAGACTTGTAATTTTGAGAGCAGGTAGGCAGCTTTGATGAAAGTTATCAGCAGAGAATCAAATCCTGTGGTTTTGCAGACTTATCCTTACGTGAACTCATCCCTGCCAGAAAGTTCAATCCATAAGACATTGTTCCCTTTAGAAATGCCTAAAATAGTATTTCACCTTTTTGAAAAAATTGTCCTTACATCCCTGTAATTATCTAACTCTTCTGTGTAGATATAGCTCTATATAAGAAATAGTTTGTAAAAAGATAAATTATGCTATCTTCAAAATACTCCGAGATACAAAGTTGTGCAGGTGCAAAGTTTGATAGTATATTGCTATAAAGACTAAGAATTAATTAATTAGTGTTATCTGAGTATATATTCTTTAAGCTGGGAGTATAGATTTTAATATTGGAGGGGGTTTGATTTTTATGCATTTCATAGCATGTCATACTTTCTTCAGACTATCTTCATGTTTGTATCAAATTCCTTCTATTTTTTTTTTTCTTTTCAATTTCTGATCCCTTTAAGGTGCAGTAACTGATCACACATTCATGCTTGTCACTAATGTACTTCCATAACTCTGGTAGATTGAAAAACATTGTTTTGTTTTCACCTAAACAGTCACGTCTTCTAAATGAACAGCGAGATACTGCTGGCAAAAATCTTTCCCGCACTGAAATGGATGGAAGAAACTTTTCAGCTTCGCCTTCTAAGTAAGTACTCTGCTCTTTTAGTCTTACAGTGTTGTGGAGCCCCAAACTGTGTGTGTACACACAGTTACTGAGGCTGTTAGTATTCACAGAACATAGCAAGGAAACCGAAATCAAGTGTTCTCATTGGCATTTCTGCATTTACATACAAAACTACTCGCAGTGCTGTGAAATACTGAGGGAGAAGAAAACAGAACAGAAATGTTTGGGTTTTGACTACTCTCCACGCATTCCTGTGACCTAACTATAAGAAAGCCAGCTGACCAGCTTGCTTCTACTAGACATACTCTTTTCCTGCTAGTTGCTTATGCCAGCTGACAGCATCTCTTAATAACCACCAGTGACTTGGGCTAAAATGGAGCATGTCGCAGCCTGTGCCATGTACCTTGTTCGCTCTGCATTCCAACACGATGCAATAAATTACCACTGCAAGGAAAAGGATGGAACAGACTGAATTGTTACTACTGCCTGCGTAGCAGAAACCAGTTACTCGCCAAAGTAAAACCATGTGTATCTGGAAGGCGAAGGAAGGCTCGTGTTGATTACGCTGTCTGGTTTATCTGCAGGACAGCTGCTTGGGTCGTTTCTTCATCAGATTGTTCCATTTCCCCGCTGACTGGGTTGTTTCTTTCATCATACAGTTTCTGGCTAGGAACTTCCAGAGGCATCCCATACTCTTCATCATCTTCAACAATGGACAGCTCGATGCTGTTGTTCATCGTGGCGTTCCCTTCCATTCTGGCTTCCCTCTCTAGAGAATCAGCAACTGCTTTTCCCTCCTCGGTCAGTGAGGTGGTAGGTGTCATATCCGAGTGCATGTCAGCGAATGACATCTCATCCTCATTCTCAGCTTGGTCATTGCTTGTAGGTTCTGCTGGTTTATCCTCAGCTTCAGCAGGGCTTTCTCCTTCACGGACTTTCTTCACGTTGAACGTGAGGGGAGAGACTTTGAAACCTGAACCCTTTGAAGAAGAGGATTTCTGATGATGTACAGTAAGTGATTTCTTGATCTTTTCTCTCCGTTCAGGTGAGACAATCTTTGTGCTGATCTTGTTCATCTTCTTCTCAATGTTTTGGCGGGAAAATGCTTTCTTAAGGCTGTCTACCTTCTTGAGGCTGGATCTTTTAATTTTCTCAGCTCTTGATTCTTCTGTTTTCTCCTCTGCACTGTCATCCACATCATCTTCCTCGTGAAACATTTCATCATCTGAACCCAATTCCACTGTGTGCAAGGTTTCTTCCAGTGTTTTGTTCTCATCCACGGGCTCCTCTTTTCCTTCTGTAATGCTGGGAATGGGCTCTTTTGCAAAAACACTGGCAGGGATCTCATTTTCCTCCTGAAAGAATTGACAATATTTGAATTTTATAGTTCACAGGACACAAATTTAATAAACAAAGCACAACCCATAACAATTGGGGGCTTCTTCCCCATGATGAGATAAAGGATGCTGAACATTTTTTGTTGTTTCAGTATATTTAACCAGTAACAAGCCACTCGAAGCCTGCTGAGCCATTAGCTGGTACAGTTTAAGACTAATGAGCTGTCAGCTGTAAAATTTCTCTTTTGGAGTGACTTGAAATGTATACAGAATGGAAATCCCATTCTTTGTCATTTAGATAAGATACTCTTTAATAAGAGTTCAGCTGTAAATTTGTATACCTATCCCTGGGGAGAAGGGATACTGTGGTGACTAAGGGGGTCATACTGCAGACCTCTGTGTAGACCTACGGGAGTCATGTAACCCCCAGAGCTTTCAGTTTCTCTTGTCATCTCTGCAGAGATGTTGGTTGCATCTGAGAGCTACCTTGGATGGCAGATGTAGTTAGCACTTTCACTGTATTTCAGAAAAACATATGTTGCTGTTAAAAAGGAATTGTTGATACTGAGAAGCCATGCAGTCCATGATATTTAGGGTATGTGCTATTTTGCAGCTATTTACAGAAAAAAGATATAGTAGATTTGGTTGGTAAATTGGTAAATAATAAAACTATGGACCAGACAACTCCTTGAAAAATAAAATGAAAAACTGTTTATGGCATGCAAAAATAAACAGACATTATGCAACAGAGAAAATCCTAGTAGTCAGTTCTAGCCAAGAGATAAATGGTTGCTTTTTAGAAACAAAACCAAGAAAGGGCATGGAAAGAAAGAAGGTATCTGAAAACAAAACAGGCTGAATGAGGGCAGAAGCTGCAAGTGCTAACGAAGGACCTCTGTGAGTACCGAGGGCAGCAGCTCTGCAATCCCAAGCAGTTCAGAGGCAGCACAATGAACGCTCTGTTCTGCAGCAGGTTTTACAGGCAACAGCCTGTGCAAATGGGGCTCCTCATGCACCCCCTTTTCTTTTCAGAATTGCTATGCCTTAGATTTGCATGTTCTCTGTTTACTACCTTTTCACCACCTTCAGACAGAGTCCATGCACCATCACCTCATGTTACGGACTGGAAGGGGATTTCTTTGTCCCCCTCCCCCACCAATTTATCTTCAGATATGAGAAGCAGTAAGTGCTGAGTGGAATGGTTGTAATAGTCTCAGATCTGTCCCTAGTGGGCCTGAGCGTACAGTTAAGGGGAAATAAGGCCACATACACTTCAAAGTTCACACTCATTATTTCAGGACTGAGCATACAGTTGTGATCACTGGAGAGAATGGTGTCTCGAGTTAAATTTGCTGTCAAGACTGTATAAAGATGTCTTTATGTGAATATACCACAGTACTTTGTACATGGTTATTTTTAAAAACAAAATACTCCTGACTACCTTACAGCAATTCTGGAACTCAAAAACATGCATGTGGACAGGCAGAATCATTTTATACCATACCATATATGATCATATATACTGTGATTCTGTGATTCAAGTGTGTTGATGAATATCCCTTGGGGATATGAAGAGTACTAAAAACATTGATGGCTGTTTGACAGTTGGTTTGTGCTTTGCTTCTATGTTTTCCACACACCTTCCTGGACCAGGAGCCTCAATCAGACACTCTGGGACAGACAAAGCTTTCCAAGCCATATGCCTGCAGTGGAATATCTAATAAGGCCAGCGTTCTTCTCCTGACACCTATGATGTTGTTGCAACTATCAGCAACAGTGACCAAGATAACAAAACAAAGAAAACCTGCACCAGTGTTAAATGAAAACAGCTGTAACTGCAGTACAAATATTTCTATTTTCTCTTTATTGCAGTTAATGAAAAATATTAATTACGTGAGTGGGTACAATGTTAAATTATTCCCCAAAGCATGAGAACTCAGTATAGAGCATAATTTACCTGTCTTGTGCATTCTTTCCAAAGCTAGGTAATCACATACAGTTTTAAGCATCTCAACATTCAGGTGCAAGTGCCTGAATGGCACAGAAAACTCTGATTTTAATGAGTAAAGAATGGTTGTAAGTTTTAAAGTATTTAATCCAGGTAAGTGGTGTCGTATGAGATTGATCACAGTGCAGTCTGAGCCAGAGATGGGCCTGGGTGGCTGATCTCAAGGTCAGTTTAACTCTGTGTCTACAGTATTTGCATTAAGCTGAAGTACTGCATTCAGTCTCTAGATGAATATGGACATGGATTTTGTTTCAATTTTAATCAATTTTGTGACTGAGTAGAAGGGAGACTGTCAAACTATCCATATTTATAAAGGAAAAGAAAGAAAACCCAATATACTACACAATTATGAGCTAATGATTCAATTAAAAGCAGTTCCTAGGTGGTCGTTGGCTATCAGGCAGTACTAGCACTCAAGAAATTGCCTCTCTGTCCAAGTTCCTGCATGGCCTCGGAAAACATCAGCCTCTGGACATCTATTACTCTGCTTGTAAAATGGGAATGACATGCTTTCCTATCTCATGTTTCGAAAAGACCTTAGGATCACAGGAACTATTAAAATGCAAATGAAAATAAATTAAGTAAAATGCTTTGGAAATACTAAGGTGGCGTAGTAGGAATGCTCTGTGGTGAAACAGACATTTCTGTTTCAAATACAGTTACTGATAACATGTTCTAAGTGGGCTATGGGTAACTTTTTGGTCTAACAAATTTATAGGACACCTATATTTTGTTTTGATACATTTTTCATGCAGTCTGGTATTTCATTTCATTTAGAAAGACTAGAACAATACACTGAAAAATGCCAACTGTTGCAAACTGCAGAATTATTTTCCATGCCAAAAAAAAAGTAGAACTTTGATCTTTTCTTCTTGATCTAATCTAAAATTCTGAGAAAGCAATACATCTTTTTATTTTCCACATCTGAGCTCAAAAACAGCACTTGCATTTTCTCAGATGAGCTTGACTGTAGGTAGCTAACTCCTCTGAGCTTTATTTTTCCATGCAGGAGAATTGTGCAAATTTTCCATGTAAAAGATCTCTTCCTAATGCTAGTAATACTTGCAAAGTTAAAGTCAGTGCTTTCCCTGGCGCTTTGATCAGCCATTCTTGGGAATTTTCTATAGGTCATAACCCCTATGTTTTACAAGAAATGAAGATAAGGTCCGTAATGGCATACTACAAAACTGGACAACCTGAGTGAACAGGTAGTTAATTTACTCAGGAGTGATGAATCTCTGATGCTGCAGAAGGGAAATCAGTCTGCTTTGGTTTGGAATTTTGTTAGATGTGTGGTGAGAGGCCATGGTCTTCAAGAAGGAGAAATGACATTTTTTCCCATCCTTACAGCAGTCCGGGCTCCTCTGTACTTTGTAGGTGCTGTTTTTATGCCTAAATGGTTACTAGTCTAAAACTTGGTTTTGCTGCACAAAATAGGTCAGAAGATGACAAATCCCTCTAAAAACAGCTGTAGCTCCACCCACTTTCCTTGGACAAATACATGCTGTGCAAACCTGGCTATCAATCACCACAGGGAGGGAGGATGGCAGGGAGCAGGCCAGGACTAAGGGCAAGGAGGAGGAAAGTGCCAGTTGCCTGTTTGCAGGTGCCAGGCAGGCTGGGGTGTTGTGGGTTTGGCTGCACCGCCCCCCTGACCTCTCCCAGCACAGCTGGATCGAGTCCTGAGAGCCCTGTGAGCTATTTCTGTCATTGATCAATGAAAGAGTATTCTCCCTGTAAGGCTCCAGTGGGAAATGCAGTAGTGAGACAATAGCATTATCAGTTTGTAATTCTTCTGTTTCCCTCACTCGGTCATTTTTGAATTTGAAGTTGCTTTTTCAAAAGGTTATTGCAATGACCCAAACAACAGGATACAACCAAATGGCTAATTTCCTGTGCCTTCCTCTCGCTTCATTTCAGGATGAAACATTTACTGAGAGCAGCATTTGAAAGGGGCTGGAATATCAGTGTTCTTGACCCCAAGATGTAATTCTGATTTATTTTACCTGTCCTATTCACTAACAAACATGAAATTTAATTGAAAAATTAAACATGAGCCTTTTTTTATCTTGCATTTTGCTTTTGCAGCTAAAGCAACAAAGCCCCCACCAAACCAGAACCAAAAAGCTGGTCATGTGGCGAGAACAAAATAGAAGGGAACAATGCCAAAGCTTAACAAGGATTTTTAAAACAGTCACTTCAGTGTTTTGCTAAATTGCTGTGTCACTTGTGGCATTTGCAATAACTTTTGCATCCTCAAATGCCTGGAATAGAGCTCCATTAAAATATGTCACCAATTAAAGAAATATATGCAAACCAGGAACAATGCAGACAGTCTAGGGAGAGAAAACTATGAGCATTTTAATGGAAAATATGTAAATAGCTGAACTTTCCTAAACGCAGTTCATTCTCAGCGTGTACGCTGAGGGAAAGCTGATGCTGGCGAGTAGCAGCACGGCTTCATAAAATGCAGAGATGGAGCTCAGTCATGTGTTCTGGCTGTGCTCAGTGCTCCCACCAAGCATCAGGGAGTTTGAGGTATATGGTGAATGCAGAACAGAATCATAAATATATATTTTTATTTTCCTACTGGGCTGTCTTCCTAAGCTGGAAAAGCAGATCCTAATGAGAAACATGCTATGTGAAGTTTGGGATTGACTTTCTTTTCTTTTTTCAGTGCAAAAGAAGAATCCCTGCAGCTGTAGAGAAGTCTCATACATCCACATTTCCCTCCTGTTTTTGCAGAGATCTGGCGTCAATGTGACTTCATTGCTGCCACTTCTCCTTCCTACAATTGTTTTTGCAGGGATTCCTGTTTGGGGCAGGGCAGAAGCCCAGCCAGCCTTCTGCTTTTCCCGCTCCACGATTATCCCAGCGAGGCAGTGGCCCCAGCTGACTGCCAGGTCATCCCACCTCCAGCTTGTCGGAGGATTTTGGAGGTGGGCATAGAGGTAGGGTGCCTGCCCAGGCCGGCATCAGGCAGGTGGGCTCAGCCTGGCGAGCACCCACCATCTCTCTGGGTGCAGCCATTTCCTCAGTGGAAAATCCCAGCTCCTCCCAGGCTCCTCTTGAAGCAAGCCCCAGGTGCTGCCCACCCCAGCTGTCCTCCCACACCCCAGGAAGCTCTGCTGGCCGCTCTGGTTTTCCAGATAGCCACACTGCCTTTTAGCAGCAGGCCAGTGCCAGGAACAATTCCCAGCTGACGGCTGGTTGTTTGTTTATTTTTACTGAATTTAACTGCAGTGTTTCTTTTCTGAGGCGCCTGCTCCCCATCTGCATCGGCCTGGGATCAGTGAAGTTCATCTCCCCTGGCTGCGGCAGCGTATTTTCCAGTGAGAGATGAGAAAAGAGTCAACTAAAGCCTTGTAAAAGCAATGAAGAACAGACCTGCTGTCCAAAGGTACCAGCCTGGTGATCGCATGGTGGAGAAGCACTGGCTTTTCTTTAGCTGTTGTTCTGTGATGTGGGACTGTGTTGTTTGCTCTGGGATTGTGCACTTTAGGACACAGTATTAAGGAAAGGCTCAGAGGTTTAAATAAGCCTTTAGCTTTGCAATACTATTTAGTGTTGTGAAACAAGCAATGCCAGCCCTCCCCTGTCAGGACACTGTTTTCCCCTTCAAACCCTTTCTGGTGAGTTTTACTATTACTTTTCACCCGGTGCCTGAAAATCACTGCCACGAGGCAGCAGCAGCAGTGGGGATCCCTAGCTGGGGTAACATTGATGGCCCTGCACACACAGAGCTCTGGTTTTTGTCTTTCCACATTATGTCATCTTAAAACGCTAGAATTTGAGTTCTGTGGAGGAAGGCAGCGTAGTTGTAATGGCAAGGCCATAATTCCCACACTTGGAAGGAGCAGAAATGGCAGAAAATTACCTTTCCCCAGGCCACACTGGCACACCCTCCCCATGGGAAGCATTCCAGGTCTAGGGTTGAACCCGGAGGCAGGAGCCAGTCATTAGCTAACGGGGCCTGCAGGATGGCAGTGTTTTGACTCACAATAATAGATCTTAAAATTATTTGCAGAAGTGCAGAGGACATTTGTCTTTTAATTTACCCAGTCCCAGGAATAATTTCCACATTCCTTCTGGGGTGGAAACTACCACGCTCAGTATACAATGCAGCTCCTCCTCTTCTGGCTTGACAAGCCTGGACTGTAATTTGGGAGAACAATAAGCAGGGAGGTGGGGGCTTCCTTTCTGGAGGAAGAACCTCTGCACTAACCAGGCCTTGCCAGCTTTTAAAGTCAAGTACTGCTCTGTTGTTTGGCGTTTATTTCACTAGAAAAGACTCAACTCAACCAGAGTTAGCAGCCATAACACCCAGCCAACAAGTTTTGGGCGAGGAACTGGTGAGGTGCCCAAGCTGTGGCTACTCCAGCCCCACCTTCGCTCTCCTTCCATTCCCCAGTGGAGGGCCTATTTTTTTTTTTTTTAAGATGTGAAAGTCACATCCTGTGTTTAGTTAAAGCTCATGCCGTGTTCTGTCCAGACCATTGCTTAAAAAGGGGAAAATATGCAAACTGCTGCTATCACTGGATGGCCTCCCAGGGAGCTGAGTTTTTAACTGAATTTTTTACGCTCATCCCTGAATGGGCCAGACCAGCCTGAGAAGCTGAGCTCAGCTTGGGACTGAGTGTGCCAGGGACCTGCAGCACTGCCCCATCCTGCTTCTGAGGATGGAGGCAATGGCAGTTTTTAGGAGCAGTGCTATGAGTTAGCAAAATGGGCTGTATTCTCAAGTTTAAAAAAGGGAGCCCTTTTTTCAAGTTTAACTTAAAAAAATCCCCAAGAACAACAAAACAACTCTTTCCCCAGATATGCTAAGAATTAGTAAAAAGAGGGATCTTTTCCCCAAGTCAGCTAAAAGTTAGGAGAACAAGGTCTTTTTCCTCAGGTTTGTCAAGAGTTAGTAAAAGACAGCTCTTTCTCTGAGTTTACCAAGAGTTAGAGGGGTCTTTCTTAAAGTCTGGTAGAAGTTAGCAAAAACCCCCCCAAAAACCCCAAAACCAACCAACAGAAACAAAAAGGCTTTCTCCCCAGGTTTGCCAAGAGTTAGTAAAAAGGACAGCCCTTTCCTCAGGTTTGCTAGGAGTTAGCAAAACAGGCTTTTCTACCAGATTTGCTAAGAGTAAAAGTGGGCGTTTCTCCTAAGTTTGCAAAGGATCAGAGAGCTCTTCCTCAAGTTTGCCAAGAGTTAGCAGAAGAGTGCTCTGAAGTTTGCCAAGACTAAAAGAAGGTTCTTCTCCCAAGCTTGCCAAATCAACAAGCCATCTCTTTTCCCACGTTTCCTAAGAGTTAGTAAGTCGTCAGCTCTTCCCAGCAGTTTGCTGAGAATAAGAAGGGACTTTTCCCGCCCAAGTTTGCTAGAGGTTAGCAGAAACAGGCTCTTCCTTGGAGTTTGGGAGCAAGCTGCGGGGTTGGCGGGGGGGGGGCTTCTCACCTGGAAGATGAGCACCTTGAAGCGGTCCCGGCGGAGCAGCTGTGCGTGATGCTGCTCCAGGCGCCGCACCTGGTCGCACTGCCTGTCCAGCCGCTCCCGCACGGCGCGGGTGTGTGCGCACACCTTCCGCGACTTCTCCAGCAGCTTCTCCACCGCTTCCCCGGTGGCTTCGTGGCTGCGGGACAGTTTCCCCAGGTCTCCCTGAATACCCCGCACCGCCCCTTCCAAACCCCGCTGCCTCTGCTCCATCTGCCGCTGCTGCCCTTCCACCGCTTCCAACATCGACACCAGTTTCTCCAGTAAGGCCAGCACGGTCAGGGCGTTCACTTGCCCCCCCACCGCCTCCGAGGACGGCGGCAGCGGGGGCACCGCGCTACTTCCCGCCGCCTCCCCCATGGCGGTGCCGGGATGGGACGCTGGATGCCGGTGCCGCTTTTAAGGGCTGAGCCTTCCTCCTCCTCCGGGGAGGTTTCGGACCGAGCCCGGCCCCCGCCCCCGCCC